>VWZV01016132.1:647213-884215 GCA_013397155.1 Irena cyanogastra
CAGAGCTGCTTCCAGCACCAGCACATGCCACAGAATGACACTGGAAAATATATCACATCATTAAAATGAATTATCTGAATTCAAGATTCACATCACAATTTTAAGTTTCATATGTGATTGCATGAAATCACAATCTTTCAGAAATTGCATGAAAAACAAAAGCAGCATCATTCTTTGGGTTTGACTTATCTCCTAAAAGGGAGTCTGTGAAAGATTCACAGTGATTTTAGTGGGTTGTGGATCCAGTCAAAGTGGCTGGTGGGACAGAGCTCAACTGATGGAAAAGGGAATTTTGAACAGATTTTATCTCTGAAAAGGTGGAGAACATTTTCACCTGTTGAAGCCAATGGAAAGAATTAAGTAAGATTGATGTGTGTGTCATTTCAGGAGTTCTTTAGTTTCTTTGCTCTTAGCACCTCCATAAGCCCTACATACCTCACAAGGTAACAGGCACTTTCAGACCTCACACAAACCAGTCCTTACACACATGTGAGAGTGATGGAAACAGCAATGAAACCACCACTTAACTGATTTCATCCTCAGCACTGACTCCAAGGCGTTAAAAGACTAGCATGCAAGATAGGGATGGAAATTGAAAATATTAAAACAAACCAAAACAACAAACAAATAAACATAAACTTAAAACAGATCAGAAGTCTCGTATTAAAGTTTGTCTCAGTGGACACTACAATGCTTATCCTAGAAAATGAAAATCTGTGAAGGCCTTTCCAGTATAGTGTAATTCTCTATTTGCACATAAAGGCAGTGACTGAACCATTGAATCCTTCTCCATGTGAACAAATTACTCACTTATTATCTGTATTAATAGAGTACAATATAGCCCAGAAGCTTTAGGAGAGCTTGGGGATTCAGCAATGCCCTGAGTATCACACTGGGCTGAGGGCACACTGACAAGGGTATCTCCAGCTCTGCCTGACCACTAGGGCATAACCCAGATCAAGTCCTGAAGCTGTGCAGACATCTCAATTCCCTTGCTGAAATATCCCACTTTCCCACACTTGCCCATTAGTCCAGGCTCAGCAATAGCTGCCAGGCTGACAGTCAGAGCTGGCTCACACACAGCTCGTGCAAGGGGAGAGAAAGGGCAGCAGAATTTACATTTCCATGGCTGGCTGTGGACGTGTGCCCTGAGAGTGAAGACATTGAGGTTTCTTTTCTAATTTCACTGCTGATCTCCTGGGCCACTCAGCAGACTGCTGTCCTTTCACCTCCTGTCCCACAAGCAATGATGAGGACTTCCTGTGGGCAAATGACACTCCTGTCCTGGGATTCTTGCCAAAGGTAAAGGAAGAATAAGAAATAGCAGCAGAGCAGTGACAGGCTCTGGCCTTTCAGCTCAGTGCTCTGAAGGCAGAGCAGTTCCCATGTGAACACCTTCAGAGCAGCTGTGCCTGGGTCCCCCACGGCCCCTCCACATCACACACACAGACAGTGGTCCCAGCTCTCAGGAGCTGCAGGACTGTTTCCACAGAGTCCTTGGGCATACGTTCCTTTCTTGGTTTTACTTCCCTGCAAATGGAGGTTTGCTCTCTTACTACCTTAAGCAAATAAGTTCAGAAAGCATCCCCATACTTTGTGAATTGGAGGCATGTGAGCAGCCTATGAATATATTTTGGATAAACCATTTATGTTTTCTTCTTCCTATCATTAGGAGAGCTCATAGGAAATGAGCAGTGAAGTACTTATGAGCTTATGCCACTTCAAGTTGTTGCCAAATATGTCTCTTGCTGAAAAGAGGCAACTATTATAGGATTATTTCCTGTAAATTCAAACCACTGTCAAATGAAATATGACCGTAAGAGTGACTACATTGCATCACATGAAAGGTGTGCCAATTTCCAGCAGCAGGTATAAGCAGATGCCCAAGTGAGAATAAGAACAAGGTAAGTAGGTGAAACACTTATCACAGAATCAGAGAATATCCTGAGCTGGAAGGCACCCACTCCTGGCCCTGCACAGGACAACCCCAAGACTCAGCCCTTGTGTCTGAGAGCATTGTCCAAACACTCCTTGAACTCTGTCAGGCTTGAGGCAGTGATCACCTCCTTGGGGAGCTGCTCCAGTGCTCAGCCACCCTCTGGACAAATAATCTTTTCCTAAAATCCAACCTAAAGGTCCCTAACACAACTTGAGACCACTCCCTCTGGTCTTGTCACTGATCACAACAGACAGGGGATCAGTGCCTGCCCCTCCACTTCTCCTCATGAGGAATTGGGAGACTGCCATGAGATTTCTCCTCTGTCTCCTCCAGGCCGAACTTCTTCTTAAGAGTCTCCTCCTTTCAGCTATTTCAGTTCAGAGACTTCTGAGACTGGAAGAAGAGAGCAGAGAAGGTAAAAAAACCCACAAAACATAAATCTTAAAAGCAAAAGATTCATCCTAACAAGACAAGGTAGTAAAATGCACCTTCAGACTTATTCAAAAGGATGTTTGGAGCTTAAATTAGCAAGAGCTAGCATCTACTCACTGGCTGTCCCAGCAATTACTGTCTCTGTTTTAATTTATATTATTCAGTACTTTTATATTATTTTCTTATATTATTTGTTTACATTTCATTATTTTTATATTATTCAGTTCTAGCAAGAAAATCTGGTGACATAAAAAAATATGTAAGGGGAATACAACTGTATTTGAGAGGAAAAGACCATTTCTTTGTTCTGTATCCAACAGTGCTCAAACATACAGATTATTACAAGTGACAAAGAATAATGCATTTTCCAAAGAAGCATGAATGAAGCAGGTCAGCAATAATGTACAGGCAGTACTGAACCTTCAATAACAGGTGAGCACCCTCTGTCTCTGACTTGGAAGTTGTATGTGTGTGTGCCTGTGTGTTCACACGCTCACACAGGTACATTCTACTCGTGCAAAACCACCTCCTGTCACTGAAAGAGGAATGGCAAAGAGATATCAATGGTCAGTTTTGCAGAGCAGTATTTCCTTCTCACCCATACACCTGAGGAACAGGGTACATTCCAGAGCAGTTGTTTCCTTTCCCAACTATCAGTCTTTTTTTTCCATCCTGACTAGTGCTTGATCCACTCTCAGTAAAACCCAGCAGTCAGTGATCTCAGAGTGGCAGGAGCAGAAGGAAGGACACAGTGCATGCAGTGACACATTACTCAGCTGCATGTGCTCCCTGCAGCCTGCACAAACCCTTCACCCTGCCCAGACCTCTCCTCAGGTCACACCAGGGAGGTGGGGAACCAGCCTGCCACCTAATGCAGCTGGATTCACCATGGGGCTGAAAGTGGATCTTTCTTCTCACACTTACAATCTTCCTCCATTTACTTGTAAAGAAACACCTAAGTTCCTTGACCTGTTGGTCTTGAAATCCCCATTGAACCTCTGGAGGAGGTTCATCACCCAAGGACCATAACCTGCCCTATGAAACAATTTGTAATGAACCCAATTTAGAAGAAATAAGAAGCCTACAAGATATTATTGTCTTTAGGACTGGAATAGGAGAATGCAAGCAAACAAGAGGATACAGCATCTGCTGCTTAAAGGCTGGAAGGGAAAAGAAAATCTAGAATAGAAAAGCATCAAACAGTCAAGCAGAACTGTGTGCACAGTGCCAAAGCTCCCAGGGACAAGTTGGATGCTGCTGGTGGTAAGGCGAATAAGGGAGACTTTAAGACACCACCTGAATAGCTGATATAGAAATCTACTAGACTAGAGGAGATAAGAGACTTAGCTATTGAATTTGTGAAAAGTCATGACATCTGAGGTGATCTTTCCACAAATGTGCAAGGGAATGCACCATGTATTAAAGTCTCAGATTACAGGGAAACTGGCAAGGACCAGCACCTGGCTGTTGCAAACACTGGTGGGCTCTGAAATCCTCATACAATGTTGAAGAGGTGAATCTGTAATTCTCAGACCTACAAAAATATCCCCAAATCCAGATTCTGGCCCTTACAAAGTAATGAAATAATTATGGGATAATTCCCACTAGAATTAATGCAATGTTATATATCATAGTGCTAGTTTTTGTTGACTTTCCAGTTCCACTGAAGTAGCAGTAAAAGCACAGTATTGATATTTAGTGAAGAAAACATATAATCCCCCTGCTTGCCAACCTCCTTAAGAAAAATCTTTTAGAAAATAGTCGTGAATACTCGTGACTGTTTATGAAGACTGGGAGTCAATGAGCCTCAGTATAGCTCCACCTTCACGAGGTGAGAGAAAAGTGAGTGTGCAAGGGGCAGGATCCTTCATGCAAGAGATCCAGTGGCACCTTCTCCCTCAGGGGCCTCAGCCCTTCTGGGCTGGTGGTTGCTAATGGCTCAGAGTCCCAATGGGCACCAGTGACAAGTGGTGGCTCTCAGGGGTCTATACTGGGATGATCTTTAAAGCCCCTTCCAGTCCAAAGCATTCCATGATCCCTTGGTCCTCACTGCCTTGACCAAAGAGAGCACACTGCTCTCAGTTGCTGCTGAGCTTCTTGATCAGATTCCACACATACATGTAAACAATCACTGAGAATGGTACAATCAGCTGATGGTTTATTTTCCTTTTATCTTTAATGCAAAAAGGCTTTCCAGCCAATTCTTTCCAGTGAGAAGGTATGTTATTTGTGCAGTTTCTCTTAGCAACATTTTTCCTAAAATATCTCACTAATTTTTACTTAGGGAAATCATATTACCGTTCTCTTTTCATATTTTTTTCAAAAATATTTTCTTGTTTTTCCCAGTGCATGTTTTCTCTGTGAGCATTTTAGAAAAATCTGAGGGAATAAAAAGGCTTTCTTTTCTCCAAATTACAATAGATTATAGCTGTTAAAATGAGGAAAAGCATTGAAATTATTGATAAAACTAATTTAAAACATTTTCCTTCAGCTAGCCCTGAGAACTTGTGAAGTTCTCAGATTTAAGACCATTTGGGTTTCAGTTAAATACAGTAGTTGGTCGTAAGTCAGCCTATCTATGCTAAAAGCATTGCTAGAAACTCCTGAGGTGTTTGAAAGGAACTGAAAGAGAAAGAATAATTTAGTACATAGCTCAGAGGTATCATTAGTAGCAATAGTGTGATGTTACAAACAGGGAAATGTAGGTTAAACAGCAGGACAGAAGGCTGGGTGCAGCCAGGGGTGTGATGAGATGTGAGAGCCACTCTCCCACCTCGTGACCCCAAGCACATCACTGCCAGAAACCTCTCCCCACACTCAGCTCTCCATCCCCTTTTTCTCCAAGGATAACTCCCTGAAATTGTTAAAGTACAGGACGTGCCTCAAAACTGTTTTTAAAACTAGATTGTTCAGAAGACAGCAAGCTGTCCTTCTGCTCTGGAAACCCATGGATTCAAAGAGACTCTGTAAGAGGCACCTTTCTCTCGCTGCTGCAGCTTCTACACCATGGCCACACCTCCAGGTTTACAGGTCCTTGTGAATACCACAGCTGTCCCCTACCTCTGAACAAAGGCTCTCAGAGTTTGTAAAGCTCATCTGCTGCCCTTGCACCTTCTCTCGACACACAGCAGACTTTGAACCTTTCTAAGTGTATTAGCTTCATCTATTATAAAGCATCACTTGAAAACCAGACACACTGAGAACAAAAAACTAGCAGAGTTACTTTCTTACTTGAATTTTTTTTATACTTCATTGCAGGTACAATAATATTTCACCACTGAGTCTTTTTTAGAAAAAAATATTTAAACACATCAACCTGACAGCCACGAAACCTGCTACAAGCAGAGCAGGATTTAAGCACTGCATAATCTTTCCCAGAGACTTTTTCAAACAAAGATGCTGTGGTTTTATTTGGTTTCTATTTAACTCTCCAGAGAGGTCTCTCTTTAAATCCAGGCATGAAAAATACATTCTCAGTCCAGACACAGAGATTTTGGAAGAGAGAAATACAGTGAAACAGCATTTCATTTGCAAGTATTTTACATTTTAACAGTGTCTTTTGCTTTCCACTCAGCAAACATTACCAAAACTGCTGCTCCCTACAATAAATTTTCTTTGAGACTGTAATATTTTAAGTAGTGTACATACATATACATACAGTACACATTCATGTATACATACAGTATATATGCAATATCAACAACTTCAGCATATCAGCAAAAGTGGGCATATAAAATGCATGTATTTGTGCCTGTGCATAAGTAGACCATTCACAATATATACTGTATATTCATGTGTGTAATGTCACTTTGGCTGTAAATAAACGTAATTTCAAATTAAAATGTTGAGAAAATGAGCAGCAAAATCCAGTAGCAAAGACTACTGAATAGATGCTTGGGAAAATTAGGGTGGAAAAAAGTTAAGAGAGGAAAAGAACAAATAAATCAGGGTTAAAATTGGCTTATTATACACAAAGAAGAGAGAGATTTTTTAGTCATTAAAAAAAATTATGTTTTTCTTGTGTTCGGTCATATCATTCAGGTTCTAGGAAAGGAAGGGAAATTGAATAGAAATTACTAAGATTTGTTTGCATATTTTGGTAAGCTTTTCCATAAAAATAAATGCAGTTCAGACCCTTTTAAGCCAAGTAATTGTGTCCAGGAGTTCTGTTTTAAATATGCTCTGGGGCATCTCATTGTTCATACTGAGTGTAAAGTAGATTGTTTCTATGCTTAAGGAACCACAGTGTGTGGGATTAAATAATACACTTAATGAAGAGGCTAAAATGACTACATTCTTTCTATTTCAAAAAGATTCCAGGAAAGAAAACCACCCAGGATCAGGGAAAAGAGACTTTTACCATCTCATATTTTATTAATACACTTTCTGTAGTGCACCCTACTTAAAGCTGTGCTTGAGGAGTATCCAGCTATGACATTACACAACCACAGACTTCCTCAGTATAAATCAGAACATCCCATCTTTCAACCAACTTATCCTTTCAACACACACAGGACCAGTGCTGGCCAGATGAATTTGGCAAGGCTGAGTCCCATGCTGGTGAGCTCTGAGAAAGTAAAGAGAATTCCTGTCTCTAAATCACAGACTATTAACCCAATCCCTTGAGTAGTGATGGCTACATTTGGGCTGTGAAACCCTAAATGGCCTGGATTCTCACAACTCCACCTCGTTGTCCTATCTCAGCTTTTCTGCCACTTTTTTTATATCTCATATCAAAGGGAATCTAACTGCTGTGCTCTGGCACTTTCAGGCACATTCTCACTTTCTCCTACCGTCATCTTCCAAAGATCCTCTAACACATTTCCCACCTGCGCAGTGTTAGCTTAGGAGAACTCATCTCTTTGTGGTTCTCAGAGTACCAACTCTATTTTAAACCAAGGAATCAGAGTTCCTTCCCTGCCATTCTTGACTCCAGCTGGAGAAGAGAAGGACCTGGATAAGCAGTTGTAACACCTGGGGACAGGAGGGATTTGCCTCGGTCAGGCATTCCCCTCTCATGGTGTTTACCTGAGAGGATAAAAGTGAGCTCTTGTCACTTCAGAAATCTCTCCTTGTCACTTCGTAGCACTGTTTGCTCAAGCTTTTAATGACGGGCATGTGCCACATGCTTTGCATACCCCCTGTGCATGTCCCCACTGGCATGTGCCACATTTCACAGACAGATCAGCAGAGGCACACACACACACAGGCCTGTTTGGAACACAGGTGCTTAATGTTGTCGTTGTTACCAAGCTAGCCAGAGACTTCAATTCCTTTTTTTGGAAAGGTTAGGGGCATCTATGAGAAAAGAGAAACTGCCAAAACACTCTGTTCTGGCATTGGCACTCTTGTCCTTGCAAAAGCACACAAAGGCTCAAGCCAAAGCCATTTAGCCTTTCTGCCCAACTCTGAATTTCACCCTCTACTGGGCCATATAGACACAGTGTCCAAAGAACAGCTCTAATGATCTCAATTCTACTGCTTATTGGCCCTTGGAATTTTATCCAAAATAGACATCTGATCTTTGTGTCCCTCTCAATATACAGAATTTCTATTTATGAAACTCCACTTTTAAAGCACTTGTGAGTGAAAAATATTCACGCTCCCTCCCCACCATTTGCAGATAATCTCTGTAATTTGTCTCTGATGGCCAAAGCTTTTGCAATTAGCAAAATCAGACAACAAGATGGAGCCAACAGAAATGAGACATTATCTTCTGCTGCCAATGCTTGCATCATCCTATTGAGCTCATTTTATAGAATGCTTGAGAGGTGAGCGAGTCAGTTGGAATTGTAAATTGTGCACTTCCCTCCCTTACCAGCTACCAAAGTGCACTGGGGACATTGCCCTGCCTTTGTTACTGTAGCTCTTACACACTCTTTTTATTTATTTCTTTTTTTCCCAGGGGAGACACTTGGAATTCTTTTATTTCTCTCACAGCCATAAATCCCCTGGTCTATGCGTGGTCACCAGCCAATGATCTAAGGCAATGGAAGCAAGACCTTTGGGAAAAAAGTTTACTGCCACATCTCTATATGCTGCAAGGACTACTCAGACCAGGAGAAAAAAGGAAGTTGAGTGTACAGAAAAAGTTCATACATTCCTGCCTGTGTGCTCACATCTGGGACTGAGCTTGCAGAAATTTGTGTGATAATTCTTTTGACAGGGAAGCTATGACTTCATCCAAGTCTACCTAGATATGAAACAAACTAACAAACTAACGAAAAACCCCAAAAAACCACACAAAACGTGTAACTCAGCAGACTGTTGAGCACATGGCACAATATCCACTGCTTGATTTCTTCCACATCACCCTTCCCATAGAGCCTATGACAACATGAGATGGCTGGCACAAGAGCTGGCTCAAATGGCTCTATGCCCACTGAGAGTCACTTTCTCTAGAGGAATTAATCACTAATTTCTCACAGCCACGTCCTAGACTCCTGGTGCTTCCTGAGCCAAACAAAAAATAAAAGCACATATGCTCACATGAAGCCACTGAGAGGATTGTGCTTGCATTTAGGGGTAGCATTATTTTTATCAGGTTTTGCTAAATATCAGAAATTGGGGCAATAGAATATAATTCAATAATCTCCATTACAAGCAAATATATTCATCCTCCAAAGCAGTTACGGATCCTGACAACTTTAGCTATGGACTTCATGTACCACCATAATACTAAACTGAGGCTTTCAGAGAAAGAAAACTCCAGACTTAATAGTTTCAGAAAGTGTCTATAGCTGTGACACACTATCGCACTGACTAGACCTTGCCTGCTCTGACCACCATGCTATCTGTCACTCCAAAGCTGCTGTGGATGTATTGCACCAGTTTATCTCTTCCCTTAAAGCTTGGGGATTTATGAACTGTAAAGTCTATTTGTAAAACCTAAGTGGTCTGAGTGTGAATTCATCATAATAAATTTTGCTTTCAGCTCCCCAGGATTTTCCTGCTACTGATTTGTCACATCCTGTACAGCTCCAGTGAAATGGAGTCCCATAGTACATGTCCAGAAGTGGGAAGATGGCATACATGCAATACCTGACTGGTGAGAGTCATAATGTCAAACAACTCCTATCTAAAGGTCACCACCCACTCTAGGAAGATGGTGGGTTCTCCCAGTCATGGACCTTTCCAGGGGACAGACTCAGTAACACTAAAATACCATCAACTGGCACAGAAAAGAAAAAGACTACTTAGCAGACATGATTCTCAGTTCCTGCCACCTGAATTTTTTTGTGTGTTTATTCAGATATATCTTTATTTATAGGTCTAGCCATTTTTTATTTTGGGTGCGAAAACTGAGTGTATCCATCTTCCTGCTAAAACACTTTCAGGAAATCCCACCACTGTATTGACTTCAGCACCTTTTTAACTGCTAGGACTGATAGATGTTCTGGTGCCTCCATGAAAATCGAGCTTGGAGAGGAGGACCTGGTGAAGAGCACAAGCAGAGAGGATTAGGAGGCAGATGTTGTCTAAGGGTCAGCAAAGCACTAGAGGAAAGTAACAGAAACTACACCTCTGTAAGGGCTCTTCTTATCTGGGTATTGCAACAAATGAATATTTGAACTGTCATGAATATTTGAAATGAGACTGCTGAAAGTGCTTCCAAAGCAGGTATTCCAGCTAGAGAATGGGCTTAAACACAGATTCTTTATGCAGAATACATAATAAACTCTGTCTGCACGTGGCAGGAGAGATGGCAAGAGCACTGTGGACAGGAACACACAACCTTCTGCCCAGTCACAGGGCATCCTCCTCTGCAGATTTGCTTTTGAAAAAAATGACCTCTTAACCTGTATCTGTCCTTGTTTCTCAACTCCTTTCATTCCTTTCAACCTTCATTGCCAAAGCTACACCTGCTGCTGAAAGGGTTTTCTATAGGGGGACAATGAATGATAAGCCATGGGCAGGTCGTAGAGGTGGAAAGCATTTCTCTCTTCCTGAAGCAATGAATGAGAAATGAATCAGTCTGGATGTAGGTGTGGCTGAAAACAGCACTGCTCCAGGTGTGTGTGCTTTTGCTTCTGCTTGTGACCCTCCTCCTTTTCTCACCCTGCCCCATCAGCAGGAGGGCAAAGTCTGTGGCTGTTCTCCCCAGCCCTAACATGGGAGTATGAACTGCCTCTTTCCAGGGTAGAGCCAGGAAAAGCAAAAGGAGATGAGCAAGAGAGAAAGCTAACAAATTAAAGCAAGAGGGATGAGAGAAAGGGATAGGGTGTCAGCTTTGAACTGGAGCCTCTTTAACCAGGCAGACTCCAGGCTTGGGCATCTTCTGTCATAGCCTCAGAGCAGGACCCACGCAGGCCTCTACACGTGTCCAGATGTGTATGGCAGGGAGGCATGGGAAGCCTTTAATAATTCAGTTCAAGTGCATTCCTGTTTGCTATGAATGTGCTGTTAAAACACATTCATTGTTGTAAAGCTGCCAAACCCTCACCTGTGCCTCTTGCCCTGGCTCCTGGGCAGACCCTGGAGACTCTGGGCTTGCTTCTCCCCTCGCTGAGCCTCTAGCCCTACCTGGCTCCCCTGCTGCCTCCTCCTCCTCCTCCACCAGAGATTTCCACCTTCACTGAGCTGTGGCACTTCTGCTTTCTTCCCGTTTTAAATCGTGTCTGTCACAACTGCTGCTGCCACAGACAAGTGCACGTTGTTATTAATGCATTATTAAATTTTATCTCACATTTAGAGCCTTGTCGATGGTGCTCACTTAAAGACACTGTGGTGATAAGCACTATAGGAATGGCTATAAATAATGAATATTATGCCTCTCATTTCTTTCCCAGTCTCCCAACCCAGTAGGTATTCACTGAAAGGCAAATGATCATCAACTCCATTTTATTTTTACTGATTAAAAGTGTCTTCAGGATGTATAGCTGCCACAAAGTAGGCAAAAGACTGCAGCTACCATGGGAGACAGCCCAAAATATTTGAGCAGCTTCTGTTCCCACCAGGAAACCTTTCTCTAAAAGCAAAGCATTAATTCTAATTTGCCTTCTATGCTCCTGCTCCTTCCTGGGTTCCAGAAATCAAGTGAGAGTGTGGAAATGTAGAGAAAGGGTCCAAACTCTCCTGATGCTTTCTCTTTACAGGTGAAGTGCACAACACAATTTTTAATTGGGAAATACACCGTCTCCAGCATTTGCCTCCCATCCAGAAAAGTTCAGGCACACACCCTGGTTCAAAGCCAGAGCCCAAAAGAGCAGGGCACGGGTGCGATCTCAGCTGCATTCTGTCCTACCTCATTAATGTTTGTTTTTCACAAATAATGTTGTCTTTCTTCCATTCCTTTGTAGATCCTGCAAATTGAGCCTTTGAATGCTGTTAACACTCCCCTGCATTGCAGTTCTTGATCACTTAGACACTGAAAAATGTCAGAAATCTTTGCTATTACCTGAGTATCTACGGGAACTTGCAGAGAAAGTCTTGGAAAAGAAAATGGTTCAGGACAATTCTGAGAGGTCTTAAAAGAAGTGCTGCAAACACTTCAGGTTTGGTCACAGAAATGCCCAAGCGAAAATCTAGACTAATGCTATGGAATAAGATATTTCAATCTCTTCCTGGTTTTATAATGGACAAAAGATTGGTTCAGATCTCAAAGGGAATTCTGGAATCAGAATAGATACCAAAATCAGGCTGCACTGTCTTTAAAGTTTGGTCTGCTTGGAGTTACTGATCAAATTTGGCTCAACAAACATTTTCATTTGGCAGTTCAGGTAAGATGTCATATATAAAGCTGAAATGGGCAGAAAATTGCTTTTTAAATTGCAAAAATCATCATTTTTTGTTCTAATTAGTTTGAAATTTTAAAAATGAAGTCTTTTTAATACATAGAAGTCCAGATTGAGAAAACAAAAATCAATTTGGGTCAAATACAGCATTTTCTTCTGTTAATGTTGTAATGTTTAATTTTTATTTTGACCTGTCTTTCAGTTGTGTATAATTACCTGGTACTCAACATTAAAATATTCTTTAAGTAAAAAAAAAAAAATTATTTGGGTTTTTTTAATGTTAAAAAGGTCCTTACATTTTCTCAAACAAGCAAATACACTGGTGGAAGTCAACTTTTTCCAGTTAGAAGTCCCATTTTAGCACGTTCTTGGCTTTTTTGTGTATCAGAAAAACATGTTTGTGAAGAAACTATCATCTGCCTCACCTCAGATATGAGTCCTAAGCCAATCATCCCCCCAGGTATTGACTAAAGTTCCCCCTGACCTCATCAAGTCAGAACTAGACCATGCCACAGGCTCCTTTAGCCTCACTACATGAATTCTGAAAGGCTCCAAAATTACCATGAGAAAAAATTTCTTCATATTTCCTTCCCTTGAGGCCTCCTGACTTCACTCCAACCTAGACTCATGCTTGCCAAGCATTTGACCTAGGATCCAAATAATTTTTCACTTAATACCTTTGCTTAAGCTGCTTCAAAATTCAACATGGGCTTGTTTAAAACTCAGATTCCCCCTTGCTCTGCTCTTTCCTGAAAGCTGAGCAGAATTTTGTTAAACTGTCATAATGAAAGGATTTATCTCAGCAGCCATTCATTGTCCTATGTGGATGTCTCACAACACACAAAGAAAATCTCCCACATTGATAGGTCTAATCACAAGGGTGCATTATATTACCTCTAGGGTGTGAACCTGGGTTAGATTTAATATGGTCACACAACTTTTGGTTGGCTTAAAGTAGAAGAAAAATGAGATTTTGCCTGCCTGCAGAAGACTCCTTGGATGCACCCTCAAGAATATATAATGAAAACCACATAGAAATTTGATAACAAAGCATTCAAGCACATATACTCAACATGATGTCATTTCCATCTTCTGTCATTACTTAAGTACCATATAAATTACATTTGTATTTGAGGTTGCTTATATTTGTGGATCCAAATCTCAAGCCCCCAGTACCAAACCTGAATTTTAGGGTCACTAAGCATCCACATCTCCCATTAGTTTCTATTTTGCCAGGTTGTCCTATCAACAGAGATAGTTTTGAGGGTAAAAGCAAGCTCAAGCAGACAGGGAATAGTTATCACTCAGCATTTCCAAGATATGATTCGGGGTTCCTATCAGTTACCCTAGAGTTCCCCCAAAAACATTAACTCATCACACAGAAGGAAAAAAAAAAGTAGAAGCAGCTGGGCTCAGTGAAATAAGGTTGTCAAGGTCCTTCTCCTAAAGTGGAGATGGCAATCAGTCCACTCCAATATTTACTTTTTTTATCTGCCCATCACAACAGGCAATAATTAGATTACCATCGGTCAGGTTTTTTCTAGAGAGGTCACACAATGGTATAAGATGCTGTCTTGACAAGACAATACCAGCATTTTACTTTCAAATGAGAAGCATTTTCCACCTCAGTTTTACAAAAAGTTTCATCATCTGTAATTGCAGCATGGTCACTACACCACACACAAACCAAGGTACACAAGATAGGACCACAAATTACAAAAATGAAGGCATAAAATAACAACAGTCTTACACACCCAACTCAGTGCATCAAGGAGAAAGAGCAAATATATTTTTCAACCCAAATGGGAACATCAAACTTCTCGAAGTGTCCAGTAACCCTCCCCAGCACCTCTTGCTTGTCAGAGCTTTCCCTACACCTACACAGAGTTTCTCAGGATTAAAGAAGATTAAGTAACTCCTTCCATGAAGCTCACACATGTCAGAAGGCCTCAGCAATCATATCCATATCATAAGGTATAAATGTTGATACTCTCAGCGCTGTTCTTTTGGGAGGCAAGCTTGTCTGAGATAAATGTTGCTTGGAATACAAGCTGTTTCTCCTCTTATCAAGGAAAAATTTTGTATCCTGAGGATTCCCTTGTAAATTAGCCAAGCCCCACTGCTGCACCCACTGCTCCCCTACAGCAACACAAAGAATATGGTAACACTCATTAGAGCACACCACCAGGGAAAAGCCTAATTGCTGGATTTACATTTTGTAGGCAACGTGTATTTATACTAATAATTCTATTTTGTGCGGCTTTACTAGTCAGAGAAGAAAAGAGCATATTGTATTAAGCTCCAGCCCCCAAGCACTGAAATAGCACTAACAGATCCAGAGAGATGGGCTTTCATATAATTGGCATCCACCCACAGAACATGGCTGATGATGAAGCATATTTCCAGCAGTTCATAACAAGGGCATGCGATTCCCTGAGGATTTTCAACCTTTAATATTCGCCTATCTTTGGGAGCATCTACTCATCTCATCATTACAGTTGTACTAGTCACTTCTCTGATTGCAGTGCAGCTGGAAAAAGCAGCACTTCAACCCTGCCCATTCATATCTTATTTCCCTCAGTAGTCACCTCCAGGCTCCCACACATCCTACTGTAAAAAAAAAGTTCTATACACTGTCTATCAAGAAAATAACTTTAAGAAGGAATAAGAAACTGCAGAATTAGTTGCACATCCAGAAACAGTACCTAAACGTGAAAAATTCAAGTATTTATTTTTATATGTATTTTACCATATCCTCTATTCTTGAGGAACATTAAAAGAAATTCCTCCTTCACAATATCCCAGTGCTTTCAACTACAGCTGAAGTGAGGAAGTACTAAGTTGTTGGCAAACCTGACTTCCTTATAATGAGTTTGTAAAATAAATTTTGCAACCTGCAAAAGTGCTCAGATTTGATTCAAGATTTCTGAAGTCTCTTGTTTTATCTGAAAACAAATCACCCAGTCATAATATTTTCTTTTCCTTTAATACTATAAAAGTGGGAGTTTTAGACCTATAAAAATGAATGAAGGATAAGACAAAACTTAAATTTGGTATGAACTCTTCTAAAGATCAAAGTTCTTAGATGCAGGGGTTTGGCTTGGGACTGTCTTGACAACTACTAATAAAAAAAGTTAAAAGCAAAGAAAGAAAGACTTGCCTTACTCATAATAGCTTCACATAAACTTAACTCTACATAAAAAGTAATTAAAGGCCTCTTCTACAAGGAGCTGGAAGCCATGGTGTTATGTCTCCCTCCATAAATTTTTTATCCAATTAAGCAATCTCAAAAAGGTACTTTATACATCTTTAAGACATGATTGCTTCGCATTAGCTCACGTAGCTGTTTTACCAGATCACTGCACATCCTTCTTCTGGCCTCTTTACCTGGAAACTCATTCCCACAAATTAACACCATGCTATTAATACTTTTCTGTTTGATCTTCTCCTCACCTTCATTTTATGTAGCATTGCCAAACATCAGGCATCTATTTGCATGGGTCTATTTGCAAATCAGCCCAGCCGCCTTTCAAGTCCTCTCAGTTTCTGCGTGGGAGAACTTGTAACAAACTTGTAAATGAAAATAGATGTCCAGCTTCCCAGGCATTGGGGACCAGTTGGGCTTTTCATGAGCAGGACTTCATTCTTAGCTACTCTTCCAACTCATCTTGAGCAGCCCAGCCATGAGACTTCTGAAAGAAGGCTTTTTTTAATGGGGAAAAAAAAAAAACTGATACAAAACAAAAAATCCAAAAACAACAACAAAAAACCCAAACAAACAAAAGAACAAACAAAAAAGGCAAAAAAAAACCTATCAAGACACGGTTGCATGGTTGTGGATTCCAAGTTGAGTCATGGAAGAGCAATAGTACAGCTGCCATTGAAATAGCTGTGCTCACCAGAGGCATTCAGGAAATGAGGCTACACGAAATGCAGGCAGCATGGAAGGAAAAAAGCCTCTGCTGAGCAAATGCTGTTTGCTGTCAGGCTCTGCGTGACCTTTTCACTAGGTACAAGATGGGAAAATTGTGGATCATGTACTGATTAGGTGTATGGCTCCAAAAATGCCATTTGGAAAAATAAAATCCTTCATTATAGTGCAATAGGAAATATGCTGGAATGCCAAGAATAACTAGTTTTCTACCATTCCTTATTTTACCTTTTTTACTTCTCATTTAAACACTTGTTAAAGCTGCCACTCTGGTGTAAAGGAAAAAAAGGAAGAGCAAAAGAGTTCCATTTTTATTTTCCGTCATCTGCTGAAGTGATGACTGCTAACAGAATCTCCCCTGGTAGCACACACATGGCCATCAGAGACAATGACTCACTGTGAAACAAGCCCAGCAGCCAAAGCAGCCACTGTGGATATTTTTTTGCTGATTCTATTTGGGATGGGCTGGAGTGGGGTTGGACATTTTACAACCTTATTTGATTTTGGGGCAGACAGTCTTATGCAGACTTAATTATTTCCTTATTTATGAAATAACTTGCTTCCTGGAGACTCTCTAATGTTGGTTGTCTCAGGCACCCTGCATCTAACGATTTAAAACACTTTGGTGTTTTAAAGGAGCAAAATAACAGGGGTCTGTTGTAGGCTGTTGTGCACAGCAGAAGAAGGCTGGAGAAATTATTACTTGACCTCCTGAAGTGTGTATAAAGCGAGCACACAACCACTAGCCCTAATCCACCCTTAATCCAACCTTGCTAATTCCACACACCCAGCCCAGGACAAGGGCCATTTGCAGGGCAGTAGCATGACCTCATTCCTGGGAAGATTTAGGAAGGTAGAGACTACTCTCCTGGATTAAATCCTTCCCAACTGAGTGTCTAACTCCTAACAGTGCCCTACATCCACGGAGGTCTCACTCCACACTGAGGGGCTCATGCTGTAATCCCTGCCAAGACGTGGTCCCAGACAAAGCCCCGTGGCTGCAGTGTAACCCACTCTCTGGTCTGTTTTCAGCACATTGGGAGCAGAGCTCTTATGCAGTGGGTTGAGAGGTCTGCCCAAGTCCTGGATTTGGACTGACACCAGGCTTCAGGAATGGGACAGACCTGAGATAGTGAGAGGCTGACACATGTCTTGAAAAAATGATTGCCCTTATCCAAGCATGTGCTCTTGCAAATCCCTGCCCACCTCCCCTGGCTGGCCACTGACCTAATTAGGAACAGATCCTATTGCTCTCAGCACTAGCCAATACCAGAGGCTATCGACCTCTAAGTGGGCCACACATCTTTCTTCATATTTCCAAATCTAAGTGAGTTGTTTCTATTAAAAAGAAAAATCTTCATCAGAGTAGAAGAAAGGAAAACATAACTACTTCTCAAAAGTTTTCCAAGCATCCTCTCTTTTTCTGTTAAAAATAATTAAGACCGGGTGTTCATCAGTGCAAAGACCTCATTTGGCTTGTCCAGAAGGAGCTTTGGATAGCTAGTCAGTATAAATACTGCATAAAAAATAAAAGTAACAAAGAGAGGATTTTTTCTTCATTTGTTATTTTTGGGGACAAAAACCAGCCATCTGTGTTCCAAATGTGTTGCTTTTCAATGATCCACAAGCTGTTTCTATGGTTAAAAATTATTTGACTTTGCTCTTCTTCTGAATGGTTGCCTTCACCATATTAAAATACAGAGCCTCACCCTGCTGAGTGCTGCTCTGCTTGATAAGTACTGTTCAGGTCTGGAAATTATAACCTACACAAGAGGGCAGTTTAGTTTTCACTGTAACAGTGGAGGAAAGAAGGAGGGAAGCAAGGAGAAGTTCACATTACTTTGCTGAAGATTTTAACTGAAACACAATTTTATATATTTTGGGTGAGAGGGAAATTGTTTTATTTCCTATTTGCAGCCATTCTCATCCTCTTCTCAGCTAGTTCTGCAATGTCTAGAAAATAGTCATTTAAGTACTTAAAACATGTGTGGGGGGGAAGCATATGTAAAAAATATTCCTGAATATATAAAAAAATCTTCTGTATACATTGCTTGTACATAAAGCATTTTATTTTGATTGAGAGCAGATTGTTCATTCCTATACCCAATTTGAGATTGGACAGACTGCACTGTGTGCCCATTTTCACGATATAATGATCTTTATGTACACACAGATGTACATACAAAGATATACATATGGCATTTTTTGTAAATTTAGCACTTGTAATTGTTTTGATGTTCAGATCTATACTTATTAGTAAGCCCAGAACACATTTATTATTAAGAACACTGTGGATTCAGCAGCTATTTATTAAAGGTAGAAATGCAAATGCAAAAATATTTATGTAAATATCTGCAAACACTATGCATCATTCTCTTTGTCCTCAGGAACACAGCCACATGCCAGGTCTTTTGTATGTTGAATGACCAAACACACACTTCAATCAAACAGCAGCTCCATTCAGTCTGTGCTTTCCACAAGTCGTTAGACACGCTATGTTGAAAGGAGTGACTTCGTGCACGCTCAGCTTTTTCAAAGAAACATCTGTGATTTAATGGCCAGATCTAAGCCATGCAGAAGTCTGAGATCCGGGAAACTTACAGCCTGACTGCCATCCACCCAGGAAACTCCTGCCATAAAGGAGTCTATAAAGATGCCATTCACACAGTCATTCACCGGGCCCCTGATGCAGAACAAACCTAAAAACTTTTACTGAGGTCTGTCCTAGAGAAACTCAAACTGCTCCAAGTCTGGGAGTCACCGACCCCTGCTGCAAACACAAAGCAGCCCTTCCTCTGAGACAGGCATCTCCTAATGAGAGCAAGCATTCCCCTCTCTGAAGAAGGCAGCAGGAGACGGATGTGTGCAAGGCCCAAGCTCTGTCTATTGTATTTCCATGGTTCCCACTACCACAGCATTTTAGAGCCTCACAACTTAAACACATTTCTCCCCAAGATGCCCCAATGAGGGTCGGAAGTGCTGTCACCATCTGGGACAATAATTCTTTCCACAACAGGAAACCCAGGGTAAAATCATTGGAGCCATTCAGGTCAGACTAAGAAAATACAGACAACACTTCTGATTTTCAAAGATCTGCTTTTAAGTTTCTCATTAGCACCACAAATTTACATTGAATATTTGTCAATATTTAAGAAATTGAAATTTAATTCCAGAAACAAACATAGAGAGATCATGTACAGATTCTCAAATATGAAAATACATTACAAAACCACTTTATTCTTCTTTCCACATCACACTCCCTTCCCACTTTTCACCAAAGCCATTCTTCCTGCTCCAAGTTATTTTCTTCCTTTTCTGCACAGACCAAAAGGGTTTGGATTCACCTAAGTCAGAAGGACTGAAAACTTCAAGAGTTTTACAGAATCTTACAAAAACTATTTAAACAATCCAATCTGTGAAAATGGGCTGGACATCTCACCAAAGCAGGCATACATCCTTTTGTCCTTTGCAGCACATCAGATATTTCTACAGTATTTTAGATTAGAAATGAAAATGACAAATTGTGCTTCGTGTCCCAAAGAGAGTGGCACAAGCTCCTGGCTTAGCACCCTCAGAGAAGGAGGGGTATCCCAACACACCCTCCCTGAGGGTCACTGGCTGGCCCTGTCTGGACACATCCCTTGCAGAGACCATGCTGAGACCTCAGCACCCATTGCAATCCCAGGTCTCCTGTCCCTACATGGCTCTCAGGGCAGTGCCAGCTCAACTTCCTCCAAGGTAACCCTGTGAACTGCATCAGGAACTGGTCCACCTGAAATACAACCTATTCTTTCATCCTTTCCCCTTTCATTTTTTGCAAAGTTATCTTTCAGCTGATGCATTTTGCTGCACAGACATGCATTGGCTGTGCTGGCACAATGGAGTGGAGAGGCACTGGGCAGAGACTGCTAAAATCAGCTTACACAGCACGGCTGCTTAATATTTAACCACGACCTTAAGCTCCTGACTCTGGTCCTCTGAACTGCAACCAAACTGGATACAGGAAACAAAGCAAACAGTGCAATCTCCTGCATCTCAGTCTAAGGTTTTCATCACCACTCACCAAACAAGCTGGAAATACTTCACGTGTTTCGTGGTTTGTCCACGTTCCTCATTCCATCTGTGCAAGTTTGAAATGTTAATAAAAAATATTGACTACTACAAAAACAACAACAAAAAAAAATTCACAGAAAATTTTTACTATTTCTATCTGAGATGCTGCCTAAAGCCTGAAAGATTATCAAAGCAGAGATATGTCTCAAAACCAGGTTTAATCCACTGAAGCCAGTCGTAAAGCTTTCATCAGTCTGGGTACAGTCATAAAAATATTTATTTCCAAATACATGCAAGCAGATACACATTTGCCTCCAGTTAGAGAGATGGGAATCTGTGTACAGTCATACAAATATTTATTTCCAAACACATACACTTATAATCTCTGATTTGTAGTTAAGAGAAATGTGACTCCAGAAGAATGTGTTGTAACCTGCAACATCAGTAGTCTCCAAAATTGTGTCTCAAGAGGAATTAGGTAGTTTCACAACCATATTTTCAAGATTTTAATCCTCCAGGAAAATGCATGATATATAATTTCTTACTTTTACTTCACTTTTGCAGTTTTGCAAAAGATTGCTCATGACAGTGAACATTTGTATTATAATAATACACATTATTTCCATTGCCCTATTGTGTGCAGTGCCCAATGATTCTTGGCCTGTGCTTTGCACAAGGACGAAATGCACAAAGGAATTTGCCTCAAATACTGTAACACCACGATGGACTCCTTTCAAGCTCACCATAAGGCTGGGATAGAACATCAGAAAATATACATCACTCAGCTGCTATGAGAAAACATTGTTTTCAATTCCCTAGCAGTATACAAAATAACAAATCAAAAATTATTTTCACAAATGGAACTGATTTTCATTCCAGGGCAAGTGACTATTTCTCTCCCTGTAACTGCAGCCACCCTCAGCCCTCCAGTCCCATTCAAGCTTTCTCTACAGAAGGAAGCCTTAAAAATGAAATTATGCTATTTCCTGTGTACAGTCTTTTGCATCTCCTTTTGTTGTTTTTTTTTTTTTTCCCTCAGCTAATCTGTACTGTATTTATGGCTCCTACATGGTACTGAAAAACAGGGGAAAATCAATATTGACTTCTGTGCTGAAATATGATCCACTGTTTGAAAGGCCATTGAAGTAAAGATGATGATTTCTAGCAGGATATGTGTTAAAGGCAAGCAGTGTCCCTTCTCCATAGGACTGCATGGGAAAACTGATAAGGACAGACTGGGCATTTGTAGCCATCACTCCCAAGAACTCTTGCACTGAAATGATGGGGACACACTGGGTGAACTGTTGAGAGCAGACTCAAAAGAAACAGTTTTTCTGGATGAATAAGCACAGGGGTTTGGCAGATTTCTCTGCTTTGGACCCCTCTGTGCAGCCATAAAGGACAGCATCCCCTGAGGAGATCCAAAGTTGCTGCCAGTTTAGGCATCCAAGATTTTAAAAAAGTGGTCTCAGGAACACAATTACGGTCATAAAACCTGTTCCCACTTTTAGTTCATTGCTAATTCTTCAACAACCCTTGGTACTAAACCACAGTTGATCTCTTGCTAAGTCATGCTTTTATTGGATGATCTCTGCTGGCAGCACACCCTTTCTATGAAATGACAAGAAACTGACTGCTCAATGATAGTTCAAGTGCTAATAATGCCACCCTGGTCTTTGTCTCTGATCAGCAAAGGAATTTCCAGAGTTCCGTGAATCCTTAAGAAGTCACAGTTCTAATTTTATAGCAACAGCTGTACCTAGGTTTTAAGAGCAGGCAGATGTCTTTGTCTTTCAGTAGCCTTCAATGACAAGATATGACTTGTGTTGTCAAAATTGAAAAAAAAAAAAAAAAACAAAAAAGTGGTTTGTGCAGGAAACCTGAGTATATTCATTTGTATTGTTGTTTCCAAAAGGAAAACGAAATTTTCTCTCTCTTTACTTACTCTCTTTACTCAGCCCTTGCTTTCAGTGTTGATGCTCTCTGGATGAGGATTGAGCTATCTACAACAGCAGAACTAGTTTGAGGGAAAAGGGCCCTGTTTAAGCACAAAATTCCTTCAAGAACGAGTAGAAATGCCAAGCAAAATACAGCAGAACTAGAAGTCCTGTGTCTGTTTCTTTGGTGTGATCTGGGAATGCTCCTTTTTGATTTATGTCTTTGCTGGTTGAAACAATATTCATTTTACATTGTAACAAATGTTTCAGAACTCAATTTGCTCTCCAGAAGGGATCCTCGATCACCACAAAAACAAATCGAAAGATTGTTTTCCTAAAATGCGCAGGTCTCATTTCCTTAATCTGTGAAATTTAACAGGGAAGAATTTGCCTGGGATAACAAGCAGTTTCTATTCTCTTCAGCTGGACAAGAGTCACTTCCTTTCAGCAAATGTCAAGGTGTGAAAGCCTAAGGTTTCACCATAAAATGCACAAATCACATCATCTGTTCCAAGCCCAGCTCTGCCTCATGCTGCCTTGCTATCCAAACCTCACTTCCCATCCCTCCTCAGTCCCCACTACCCCGGTGTCACCAGTCAGGCATTTCTTACAAGAGGGCAGAAGGCAAGGAAATTTTAACACTCCATTTGGCTCCATCCACTCACCACTGTCTGGGAATCCTGGACACCAGAACGTCTCCACCCAGGACTCCTTCCAGGCATCTGCAAGTGCCACCCTTCCCCAGAGAAACACCCCTCACCTCCCACAGCCACCACCAGTCACTGCTGCAAATGTGCAACATGAGCACAGACCAGCACAGTAACAGCTCCACGAATTTATCCAAACGTATTTTTGCTTTAGTCTTTCCTTCCCTCAAAAATCAGATGCCAACAAAACTCCCTGAGTGTGGAGCTTATCAGAGCAGCCTCCCTTATGAACCAGCCAGCACAGATAGCTGTTGAACACCAGTTTCTCAGGCTGTAGAAAAGAAATATGTATCAGAAACCTGTTAGGCCATTACAGTAAAAATCTGATGTGTAAAGATGATCCAAAGAATATTTTACTGTTTAACTCATCTTGTCATAAAACTGCAGTCGGACCTCCCTCATAAAATAGAAATCTCCCAGATTCTATATGCACTCAAGAAAATTTTAAAAGCCCTGACGCACAGGATATCCATTTCAGCACAGAAGAACATTTCTGCTCAAAGTACCTGAGGCAGGGGGGAAAGACAGGGCAGTGGGGACTGTGTGAAAGAATGCCAGCCCAGAAAGAAAATTCTCTTAATAGTCTTTCCTGCCTGGCATTGATGGTGACACAGAGTAAATAACACCTATTGCATGTTCAAAGCTTCTGGGTCAAAATCTCAGCCAACATAAATAATTCATGCTTTTTCTCTGTCCCTCTGATTTTATGAGGGGAGCACTTTTTATTCCATGCTCTATAAACTGCAGTGGCCACGTCATCCCAGAGGGAGCTGGTCAGACAGTTGTGTGTTATTCAGACTACGCATCTCCAGCAAAAATTAAGTACTAGTTTCACTTTGAAGGAAGGACAGAAAAAGATTCCAACCCAGGTAAAAAAACAAGGCAGAAAGTATTGGAAAAACACATTCAATGTTTTTACGTCATTTTCTTCCTATGGAAGGATGCATTATACATTATTTACACTCTAAACCTTATGCATCATTTTATATATACTGGAAAAGAAATTAATTGGTAAGCCTGTGAAAGAAAAGTTATCTATCTATCCAAATCAGAGAGAAGCATTCTCCACTACTCCCAAATGTCCTTCTGTAAAAAATGTTGATTAATTTGATTTTCACAATTAATCACAAAATTGGGTTTCACCATTTTGAAGCCCACTACAAAGCAAGTTCCCATTTTGTCATCATCTGTGGTTACGACAGTTCCTATAACTAAAGAAGGGTACTTCCAGATTTACAAGAGTAATCTCCACTTACAAGGTCCATGACCCAACAGGTCATTGTTTGTAGCAGATGCTCAGTGTAAGAGTCCTCAAACTACCCTCAAGGAACCACAGGAATCACTATCACAATACATAAGAACAAACAATCTTCACCTTCTTTATTTCTTAAAAATAAATTTTATAGCTTCTTCTTTCCCTTCTATCCTTCCATCTATCCCTCATTCTCTTTTTTCTCTCTTCAACATCTTTCTTGACTTTTTTTTTTGCTCACCAGTTCTACTTTGGTAACATCATAAATCACCACCCCCTTCCCCTCAGCTTTGACTTTTCTCACCATATATTTGCTGACTCTTCCTGTTTCTCTCCTTCCTCATAGGATGGCTCCTCAGAGTGTAATTTCGTACTCCAAAAGAGATGAATGTTTTCAAAAAGCCTGTTCCAGCCCCAGGAGTGAAAGGGAGCTAGTGCTGCAAGAGGTATTTGAGCAGAACTGTCAGTGCTTCTAAATTGAGAAACACTGGGACTATGCAGGAGGAATGAAACATAGCTTGGAGTCAAAGAGGCCACTATAATGAGTGCAGGATCAGACACAGAGAGCTGTGGTACATCTGTTAAACATTAGTTCAGTGAGAGAAGAGAGAATCTGTTCCTAAATGAGGAGCTTGCATGGATTGACTAATTTTCAGTGGTCACACCTCAACATTTGATCACAAGACCTCAGTGAGACTGTGTGACCACATCCCTGTGCATCCACAGTACACACTGCTCCATACTTCATGCCTCCAATTTGCTTCAGGTGTAGATGGTGCAGTTTGCACTCTGGAGAGAGAGGGATATGGTGTCACATCTGGAGGTGTCGTCAATGCAAAGTGACAATTTTAACTAATCACATTTGTTGTTGCTTCCAGCTCATTCCTGGGCTCCTTTACAATGTACTGTCCACACCCAGGAAGCGAGGTGGGTCTTTCTCCAAGGAGCTCACAGCCCACAGACAGAGGCAGAGGACAGAAGTGCTCTGCCT
Source organism: Irena cyanogastra (assembly GCA_013397155.1). Classification (NCBI taxonomy): domain Eukaryota; kingdom Metazoa; phylum Chordata; class Aves; order Passeriformes; family Irenidae; genus Irena; species Irena cyanogastra. The sequence goes on from VWZV01016132.1 coordinate 672,190, forward strand.
GGGAGAGCTGATGTACAAAGAGATTAAAGGGGGGATTTTCAAAGGAGTCTACACAAATTCCTCCCTTCCCTATCTGCCTGCAGCAGTCTCCTCAAAAACACTGCCTTCCCAGTCTGTCTCTACTACCCTTACTGGATTTTTCTTTACCAAAGCCAATAGCCACCATGTTTGTCCTTTTCTGACATAACAACCAACCACCCACACCAAGTTAAAATCAGTCTCCCAAGTACTTTTCAGAGTTTTTCAAGATTCGTCTCTTTCTTCTCTAGACCAGTAATAATGCTGAACTGAGAGCTTTAAAACTGTTTTGCTTTCGTGCATAAGCCTCAGGGTAGTTTTTCAAATGCTTCTGGGATGTTCCCATCCATGCTGCCCAGCCTCAAATCCCATGAATTGCTCCCAAATCGTGTGGAATCTTCTCACTATATTGAAGTAACCTTGCCATCCTGCTGGCTTCACCACTTTCTTCAAAAGGCCCATAAGAAACATATCATAACAGTTTTATATCTTCTACTTAACCTTTGAAGCTGTTTAAGCTTCTCTGAGGTAGAGGTTCTCTGATTTATATTCTAATGCCTTCTGTAGTCTAAACTAAATGTAATTCTTTCTAAAATCTCCAACTTTAAATTATGGATTATAGTGCCCTGGGTGCTGCTGCAAAACCTCTCACTGAGCTCAGATCAAGCTCACCAAGTGGTTTTTCTTGTATTGCACTCATTTTTGTGTCCATTTTAAAATTCTGTTTGTGATATTTAAACACCTTTACAACTTCCACTTTTCCCAATAAAATTGATTTAGAGGTGAAGAAAGCCCCTGGGCTTGGCCTGTTAAATGTTTTTTCAAGCAAGTTTGTTCCAAGACAATACTGAAGGAAAAATTCAAGGCAAATGAGTGCAGCTGCACCTATTTTTTTCAGTCAAATTCTGTGTTCATGGAAACAACAGTCTTGACAAACGGGAAAGTCAGCATCTTGGCATGGGCAGGCTGTTAAAAACACCAGAAAATGGACATTGCCCAGATCAATACCTCTCCCAGGACCTATCAAAGTGTGAGAGGAATGGTCCTCATTAAGGCTATGATGGTAATACTCAGTCCTTTGACTTTTGTACTGCAGTTATCATTGCAGACCTATCGATAACCATTGGCAATGGACGTTTTCACAAGACCTGAGATCAAGAGATCAATTTAGAGAAACCACAAAAGAATCACCAACCAGTAGTAATAGCTTTCACATTCTCCACACCCTAAATTCAAAGAGAAGGTCTAGATGTAAGATGCTAAAAGTCTCATTACACTGCAAATCTATCACCAGGCACTATCCAGCTTCCCATGATGGCTGGTACTCAAACCTCAATTTCATTGACATTTAAAAACATCTTTTAATCCACTGTGAAAAGTCTGTGAAGTACCTGTCAAAGGAAGCACATCAGAGAGTGTCTGAGATTTGAGACTAGGTGATTTCAGGTAAGGTTAGAAACACATCTGGAAATTTTCACAATTTAGAGAAAACCCCATTGAAAGGTTCATAAAATTGGGGAAGACATTCAATTCTATGTCAAATTAAATGAAACACAGGCATATAAATCCACCAAGGTGGTTATAAAAAAAAAAAAAAGGTTTTTGCTCCAGCTATAAACTGATGAGTTAATATCCATGGCCCATTTCTGCAGTGTGTTCCAGCTAAGCAGCCACCCTCTCTGACCTCAACAGGCACAGCAGGCTGCATACACGGAGCTGATTGCAGAACCAGGGCCCACTGTATGATACCACATCAGAAAAAATAAAGAGAATCATCCAGTCAAGCAGAAAGCAGACAAAAAATCCCATTCTATCAAAAGAGAAGGATATGAAAGTTTACCAGACTCAAAAAAGCATCATGCATTTTGTCCTCATATGCTTTCTTGTTTTAGCACAACCCTTAGAAAGAAAGAAAGAAAGAAAGAAAGAAAGAAAGAAAGAAAGAAAGAAAGAAAGAAAGAAAGAAAATAGAAAAAGAAAAGAGTGTTTGATACATCCCTGTAGAATTAATTAGTTGTGGAGAGTTTTCACCCCTATTAAAAATTCAAATAAATTAGTTCTCTTAGCCTATCTATAGACCCCAGATGTAATTAGTGTGATAATCAATATATCAGTAGGAAACAGCCACTTAAGTGCAGCCAGTGCAATTGTAGATTTAGGACAAGTGAAAGGGGTGTACTCAACAACAGCAGGGAAGAGTATAAATGCAAATGAAGCTCATAAAAAAGAATGAGTGGTTCTGGCTGTGCAAGCTGCTCAAAATTCATCTAGGTTTTTTTCTGAAACAGTGAAATATTGGGCTGCTGTGAACTACCCATTCTTGGCTAACAAACATGAATATGTACCATAGACCTTCATTTGTTTTCTCACTTACTTGAAGACTTGTTAAAGTGCTGCTAGCTCTCTACTCTCCACTAATGCACAATAAAAAAAGTTCTAATAAAATGTGCACCTGTCACACTCACATTTTTAGTGTTAAAAATACTCCCCGTTGTGTGTGGAGTACCAGCTGTGCCAGCAGCTTCTGTGCATGACTGACACGCTCAGGGACATCAGTGGTTGAAGGATGCTTGCCTCAGATTTGGCTCTGGTAATCTCTCCTTACAATGGGACTTTAAAAAGTGCAAGTGAGTGAATCACAGAACACCATTTCACAGCAAATTTCACCTTATCAGCCTCTAAGTACAGGAATCATGTGCATACAATGAACTAAAACCAGTGTATATATATATATATAATTCTTAAGGCCATGATTGTCCTTTAAGGACAGAGGCATCCAACTCCTGAGACTTTCCTCGCCACGAAAAGGCAGAGGAAAATGGACTTTGGGATGATGATGTGATAGAAATAAATATAACTATAGCAGAGGTTCATGGTCATTGCCCCACTTGGAACCCATGATGCTCTGAGCTATGTACAAAGGAAAGAAAAGGGGGAATATATGAAAAAAAAAGGGGGAAGATATGACAGAAGCAGGGAATAACTGATTTGAATTAGATTATCCATTTCTCTGGGGGGCGATCCCAAAGGCCTACAATTTACTCCCTGGCATGAAATAATTTCATCAGACTTGACCTTGAGTCAAATGTAGAGGAATTTTGCATAAAATATCCATCTCATACCCATCTCAGTTGTCAGACCTTGACTCAGAGATGCGCTTCACACAAACTTGCAGATAGCAATTAAAGCAGGAAAATACCTTAATTGTTTGATCTCAGCCTTTAAAATCCCAAAGTTTCTTGGCTTTCAATATCCTACAATTCTTTATCCAAAAATTAAGTTTTTTATTTTCTCTACATAGAATTACTTCTAACTCTGGGCTACTAATGAATGATTTAATATCCTTTCAGTTTCAATCCCACCCGGGTAGGTTTCAACATTTCTCTTTCACAGGAGTCGTCACTCAAACATGGTTTCAAGTGAACAATTTGGTGTCAGAACTCCCAGCAAGATTTACAAGGACACCTCTACAACTTCACAAGTCAGGGTCTACCTTAACAAAACATTTAAACAAGTGTTTAATGTTCTGGTCTGTGGGAAAATTCCACTAAAAAAAACCCCAAATTAATACAACAAAGCTACCAGATTCATTCATTTGTTCTGGCATAGTGAAATGAGGACCAGAGGTGGCTCAAGAAATCTGCAACCAAAGAACTGGTACCAGGCTGCCAAATCCTCAAGGCACTTAACACCAAAGTGCCTCAGACACCCTCCTTCTATCAATATGTTATTCGAAGCAGCACAGAAGGGAAGGTCAGAGATGGAAAGCACAATTATTGTTTAGGGCATTCTACCTGTTAATTTCCATATTTTCTGAAGTTTTAGAACAGTTTTCCCCAAGTATCCAGGATTTTTAAGGTACAACTTTTTTTTTAAGAGAATGCAGAAATTCTTTAAAATATTCTTTACCCTGCAGTTACTGATAAAGCTTTATCAGCTCATGTGAAGTTGAATTATGATTTTGCCTGGAAACATATACATCCACTAGAGACAAACAGACGGTGTGTATTCATATATTTCAAAACAGAGGATTTAACCTCTGAAAAGAGATATCAAAGCGGCGCTGAAGCATGGACCTGCATTCAACATTTTCACATTTGGTTCACAAATATCCAATTAGGTTTCTGTCTGAATCACAGTACCCCAAATTTATAATTAATCATCTGTCAAAGTTACAAGGGCAACAGAGCACCACATTATTTTGAACAGTGATTAAAAAAAAAGAAAAGATGTCAGGGTTTTGTGAGAGAATATCTTAGCTTTGAGCAGCAATATGAGACTCCTCTTGAGCAAAGAGTTAATAAAGAACCATACAATATCTCCATAGCAAATTCAGCAACGTGTCTACATCAAAATAAAGACAGAAGGGACATACAATATTTAATGTAAACTCAAAATGTATTGCTGTAAATGGTAAATGATTTTATAAAAAGTAAATTGTTAGAAATCAATCCCCATTTTTTATCCACTACTAATATTAATATTGATTCTTAAAACCTCAAATAACTTTAGAAAAATGCTTTTTTCCCCCTTTGTTAATTGCAAGTGGCTGATGACTTTTCTTTGTTGGTCTGGGAACACGAGAACCTGTGGTAAATTTTAATAATGTTAATTAACACCACCATATAAAGGGACAAATGTTTATAACTTCTAAGGGTGTGGAAACCCTATCAAACTAAACTAAATCTCTTCTGCCCTTATTGGGGATATAATTGGAATGAATCCCCTAGGACTTTTGCTATTCCTTCTACATAAAACCCTATTACTGGTTGATCCCAGAACAAAGATATGTTCCTAGAGATTCCCATAACCCTAATCCATACAGTTCTGTCCCTAGCGGGTACACAGGTGCCCATAAAAAGTGAAGGTCCCCATCTTTTTAAAGAAGCTTTAATTGATACAACCCAGACAGACTGCAGACAAACACAGCAACATGGTAGGAGAACGACCTCTTTCCCACTTTTCCAGTGGGAAAAAGACAGAGGTTATTTGGCTCAAAGAGTAACTGTAAGGTTAATTTCAGAAAATGGGATTTTATCTGAAGGCTGAAATGATGCGCCCTCGGTACCAGCAGCCACATACTGCTATAATTTGGGACCTTATTCTGCTCACTATGTATTCTCTTAAACAGATCCACTGTACACAAGCTTGTTTGCCAGGATTTATTCCCTGGTGTTATTTGCCTGTACCATTTCCAGTTATTCCAGAAATGTAACCTCCTTCTTCCTCACACTGATCAGGTTTAACGCAGGACTCACACGGGAGCTTACATGGGAGCAATCCCACTGAATGAAGTGAAGGCACAGCAAGGAAAGGGGGAAACCTGCTGTGGGAGAGAGGATAGGATCCAGCCCTCAGGAACAAAACCTTATTCGGCATTAAAAAAATTCAAATCCACTTTTTGAAGCAAAACATCTCAGCACCAGTCCAAAAGCTTCACAGTAGAGAGACAAAGACTTTTAACACTTCTTGTGCAGAAAGTAATCACTTCTTAGCCCAGTCTAGTATTTCATACTGAAGCAACACTGAGTAGACAACTAGAAGAGATAATCATGGAATCAGTTACCACCCACAGTTCTTGCTTTTGTTTGATTCTATGTACAGAGACAAAACATATTCAAACCTGGAGCCAAACTTACACTGGCTGGGAGTCTCCCTCAGCAAAAGTCTCAAAGCCCACTGAAGCCCAGTTTAAGATACTGCTGCCACTACGTTTTGGGGGCAGAAGAGCAAGTCCGAAGGGATGAGGTCTAACAAGCTGTTAGAGCACAATTACACTGCAGGTCAGATTGTTGTGGGGGTCTTTTGTTTGCTGGGGTTTTTTTAATTTGAATTGGGAATATTCAGGCTTTAAAACGCACAGAGACGGGCAACCATTACTAAAACCAGGATGTAAACACACCTCACTAACACTGACAAAACTTCCCTGACCACACACATAGGCAAAGAAGATCAGACAGACAAAAGGTGTCTTAGTTAGTTTATTGTTTTATGACTCCCTCAATCTGTGAAACACAATTTGTTTTATAGTACATCACTAAAATGCACCCACCAAGGATTTCAATTTGCTTGAATAATGTAATTATCAATGCTAGCACTTCCTTTAATTGTTTTGACAGACTCAGTTCTGCTGCCATCTCATTTGATCATCCTCCAGCCTGTGAAGGAATAAGCATTTCTCACCTGCTCTTCTTCCCCAAATTAGGTGCATAATTTATGGAGACATGACTTAAAGTTTCAGACCTTTTTAAAAACAGAAGTTATACTAAGAAATTTAGAAAATCTGAATCCATAAGGATATAAAAAGCAAATCAGCAAAGGGAATTTTTCATTTGAGGTTGTTTCCATTCAGGCCTCTTACATGTCTTGAATCAATACAGGCATATTTTACAATCTCATTTCTGACACGGAGCATATTCTGTGGAAATAAGGCAAAGAAGGATAATCTAAAATTTCTCAGGGAGTTTTCCATCCATTGCTGGAACAGCTGTTTGAAAAAGTGGCCCTGGGAATGAGCTCACTAGGATACCTGGTGTCAAATCCTTGACTGGTACAACACAGATGCTCTAGCAGCACTTTCCTGCTGACAGTGGTGAAACCACAGCAGTGAGCACTCATGGAGCAGCAATATTTTCCCATCAGTTTGGATTCTTCCCTGCTTGGACCACTCTTGACCTGCTCACCAGTTAAAGTCATGTGAGGAGCAACTTTGAAGCAGATACCAGCATTTGCAAACCAGACATTCCCCTCTCTTTTCCTCCTGTGCATTCGTAATTACTTATTAAGAATCAACAACGTGCACACCACTGAGCAAGGGACAGGACTCTTGCTCACTGAGAGACAGGAGGGACAGGACTCTTGTTTGCCCTGTGTCACAGGCCTCTCTCCTTACTGCACATCCTTCCCCCACCCTCTGTCAAACCAAGGTCGTGCAGATTTCCCTCAGTCACAAGGCTATGCCTGAGAATGTTCATATCCAGTGCCCTCACAGCATTTTTTATTTATTTTTTTTTTTTACTTTGTAGTATAGAGATTAGTCCAATATGGAATAGGTTTCTCAGACCAATGAACCTTCAAGGGAAAGCACAGCTTTCACAGTATACAAGAGAAATGGGAGGGTGAAACAAATCTTCCATGATTATACACAAAGAGTTTAAGCTGCCTTTCAACTCATCATTTTTCAGACTCAGATAACAGCACAAAATCCATGCAGTATCCCTGCAGGGGAACAGGATGTGAGGTCTCTGAGCTAACCAGCCACATAAAAAATACAAGGGATCAGCTGGGAAATGAGAACTACTGGATTTACACTCAAATAAAAAGTGTATGAGAAGAATCAGGCCCAAAGTCTGCAGCAGAGCTATGTGTAAAGCTAGCCTTGTGTCTGAGCATGGTCTTGCTCCCCAATCTGTTCTACTGCCAGCCTTTCACACAGTGGGCTCTTAAACAGTTAAATCAGAGATTTAACTTGGCACAAAATTATACTTGGAGGACTTAGTGAATGGAGGATATTATCAATATCACATCTGTCACCAATGAAAAGCTACATGTATGGATGAGTACTGTGCAATCCATTCATTGTTTTATAGACCTGGAACTCCCCAGAGAAGAGCACAGCATCTGCATCTCACTCCCAAGTGTGGAATTTTACACTCAGATGTCCGAGCTGGCTGAATGTGTGAAACCACAGCCAGGCAGCCAGCTCCCAAGGGACCACATCTCTGAGGAGGCTGCTCTGCCTTGCTGATCCCAACACAACTGGGCAGCCTCTTGCACTCATAGAAGAGGAGACATAAAACAGCAACACTTGTCTGCAGGGGCACTTGTACACACCCCTGAGGTGCAGGACAGAAAGATTTCACCTTTAGGGAAACCAAGTCCTTTCAGCTTCTAGGAACAACAGACACATTAGCCCGTGCACCCAGCCATGGCTTTCAGAGCTGATGGAGCTAGGCACAAGCTGCTCCCTTTTTGAGGATAAATGGATGCAGAAGTGAAGTATTTACATACACAAGGCTCACATGAGATGGCCAGTGTTTCCCCCAGGACCACACTCCATTCAAGGGCTCCAGTTGCTGACACTGGTGCTATTATTTCCTGGGTCTAGAGTTCACTGCCTTGCTTTGAGATATGCAAAACTGCTTCTACCTCCTCTCTGTATTTCTCCAATGGAACCCAAAGATTGGCAAATAAGTAAACAATTAAATGAATAATTTGACATTGAGCTCTAAGCAGTGTCTTAGCTTTTGAGCAAGAAAGAAATGCAAGAACCAGGTTGCATCTCCTGCTGCTTTAGCTGATATATAGGTTATCATGCTGCTGGTTGGTCCTGTGTAAATAAATGTCTCTTTCATGTGCAGAAGGCCAAATAGTCAAGGTGATCCTATCCAAAGTCCCTGTCTCAACTATCACAGAAATATTCCAGACAAATTTCCATAGGCAAGGACTGATCTGAAAATGAAAAATGTCTCCTAACATGTAGAAAAATAACATCCCAGAGCTTCCTGTCTCCTAATATTTTCTAAAAATTGGATTCAGTTTGGTATTACGAGTACCAGTCCATCCCCAGCCAAGAGCTAAGGAAGCTCAGACAGGGTCTCAGCAATCCTCAAATGACCCCACCATGCAGCTGCCTCCTCAGCTCCTAAAAGCCTCTCAGAATCCACAGATAGCAATAGAGATAAAATGAAATAAAATGAAAGCTAAAGCCACCACAAAACAGTGAAACTGATTTTCTGAAGACAGATATTCTGTTTCAGCTGGAATATTTCATTTTCATAAAAGTTATTCAGAAGTGTGAGGGTGGTTTACTTAGGTTTGCCTTTTTTTAGTTGAGTGAGTTTTTTTAAACTTTCCCACAGCAATTTGAAATTCTTCATAGAAAAAGTTAAATTTATATTTTATTATTATTGATAATTTAATGGAATAATACATCCATTATTTCAAATCAGCTCTAATTTTCCCATATAACCAGTTTCTTCAGGATGTACACTGCTTTTTGTTTTCCCTCTATTACAATTCTATGGCCCAAAACTACCTGGGTGTGAAGCACAGATCACACCCAAAATAAGCAGATCCATTTAGAAATACTAGCCCAGTATTAATGTTTGCCACTTTCTACTAGTTCCTCCTGCATATTGCCAGCTAGCTTACTGTTCACAAAGGGCATGGACTCACTGCATGTTGCTGCTGCTGGGGTCAGTTTTATTATTCAGTGTATAATTTCAGTCTCATTCCTGCTGACTACAGACTTGATTCCTGGAGACATTTCAGGCCGCAGAAAAGAAAGGAAATTATCTATAAAAGACCTTCAGTCCTACCCTCTTTAATTTCCCTGGAATTCAGATGTGTGTGTTCTGTTCACACATAGGAATGAAATTCCTAAATGAAAATACATTGGCAATATGTATAATGTGATCTGGCTTTCAAGAGGATTCTTCTGTGAGAAATAATATGCAGCACATAACTGATGAGTTTGGGGTTTTTTTTCCCCATCATTTTTTAGGAAAAAAAAGAACTTTGAAAACCATTTAAGCCTTTAAATGTGCACACTGCTATATCTAACTAATCTACTCTAAAATGCAAGTGTGAAATAACTGATGTATGAAGGTCTGGTTTTTTCTAGCAATTTATCATCTCTTAATATCTATAACAGCCTAACAAATGAAGTTTATTTTTAATTAATTTGTGTCTAATTATCAGAAGGAAAAGCTCACTATGCAACTGTAATAGCTGCAGCTTACATGCAAATTCTGAAGCTCTGCTGAAGATAATGTCAAGAGGCTTGCTATTATTTTTTAAAGCAGCAGTAGTTAGACACCATTCAATTCAAAGGTAAGTTTTACATATTTATCTTTAGCTTACAGGCATGCCTCAGACAGGATTAAGAAGGCATTCTATGAAATACAAATGGGGAAAATTTAACAGAATCCAAAAATATGAGTCTGAGATAATGTTTTTACTAATGAATTCTGGGTGGGTTCTTTTTTGCATCTATTGCAAAGCCAAGAAAGAAAGATTTCACAGTACAAAAGTTAATATGCTCAAAGATTTCTCAATATGCATTTTCAGTTCTCTCATCAGACTAACTTGTGGCTACTCAAAAAATACCAGGATAAAGAGGATAGAGGGAAAAGATTAACAAAGAAAAGAAGACCAAAGCTGGTTACCTCAGTCCCAGTTATATTACCACATAATTATTACTTTATTGATTTCCCAGTAAAATTCACTTAACTAGTTTTCTGGGTTTTATAGCTAAATAAATTGCTTAATCCATTTCAGAGGAAAAACCTTATGCTGGTGAGTTTATGTTAAAGATGTCATAACCCCTTGGGTGTCGCTCACTAACCGCTCGTTCACGACTTCTGTCCCCGGAGACCACAGCACAGACATCAAAGGCACAGCTGGATAAACTATATAGATCAGACCCCGAGCAAGAATTATCATAAACACTATGAAGCCACAAAGAACGTGGAAGGAATGATCATTTAGGTCCAGAGAGTCATTAAAATTCTTTCAGTCCGTCTGCTTGTGGAGGTATGCGACATTAACCGTGGGCCACGCACGGCCTGAGGTTCGGGAACGGCTCGGGATGGGGATTTCCTAACAGCCATCCCACAACAAGGAGAGGCCAGGCCCAGCTCTGGCTTGGTTCTTACGAAATCTTGCAGTCCTAAGTGGGATTTCATGGCATGTGCAATCACACCATAATCACAATGAGTGAATAAATCCGGCCTTTCAAAGATCTGGCAGATGTTGGAGAACTAACCTTCGATTATTCACCCCTCCACTTTTACCACTGAGGGACTGCTTATTGCTCATAGATTTCTTTAGAGTCCTTAGGGAATTTTCCAAACCTGGGCCAGAAGAGAAAGAAACATTTTTTGTGATTATTCTTACAACATGAAAGACGCACTTTTCCTGGTTCCCAGTGAGCTCTAAGAGCATTTTTCTTGGAGCAAGAGCAGATCAAGCTTGTATTAATGAGAATGTTCTTAAGGATGCTTCTAAGAGTTAATAGCATGTGCAATAAAACATTTCAGTGAGTATCTCTGTTTATCAGGGCTGACAGGAAGTTTTTAGGAAAATCACTTGCACTAGCACAAAATTTTCTTCTACTGAAAAATGATAATGATAGATTAAAAATCTGCTGCTTTCTATCACTATTAATGTTACCCTTACAGCATGCAACCAGTTAAATGTTAATTTGCCAAAGCTGTTTAATAAAAGGGTAAAAATCCTTTCAGTGCCATATATAAATACACTGATTAAACTTGAGTTGAGTAAAACCTGCTTTTCTTATTCCTAAGTGATCCCTCTATTTTATTCATCCTAATTGTGTAGGCAATGCAAGCTGATTTAAGTCTTTTCCAGTGTACAGAAACTGTAAAATACTAGTTTTCTTGGATACTAATGTATATTAATGACCAGCCCCTTCTCCCTGCACTCACACTGTGCTCCATGCAAAATGAGATACTGCTAATAAATTGATTTTCAGCCTCTTCTCTGTGGGCCTTTGGGAACTAGCCTGTGGGCTATTTCTAAGAAGTCCTGTGAAAAGTGCCTAAAGAAAGCAAGGTCAAGCTGATGCTAAACTAACCAGCACACAGGAAAATACCATACCTTCCTCGGAAGAAAATTAGATACTGGTTAAAACCAGTCAGAAAAAATATTTTCTTTAAAAAATTTCCCAAGAAAAGGCAGCATAGAAGAATACAGGTACCAAACACCATAATTGCTTTAAGTCTCTGCAAATGAAACCTCTACTGTCAAAATGAAGTTACTATATCACAGAGAAAACCAGGACTTAGAAGCTGGATGTTACTGCTCAGGAAAGCACTCTAAAAAAAAGTATCTCCAGTTTTCTGCTCAGTAGAAAAAGACCCACAGGAATGCCACCAGTGCCAGTCTGTCTGCTCCTCTCCAAGTAGGAGGGCTGATCACATGCTGCTAGCTGACTGACTATGGAAATCACTTTATTTCTAAGTTCCAAAAGGTCCACAAATATGCTTTGGAACATGCCCTGACAAAATATACAAGTGTTCCAAACAGATTAAACATTAATTAATCTTAAGACGGGGACACCCACCTCTCTTAGATAAAGACACCACCCTATTTTCTTGGTCTTAGTCACTAACTTCCAGGGTTACTTATCTCACCCGTGTAGGAAGGAACTGTGAGGAAAGGGTGTATCACTGGATTGCTCAACAGGATTACCACCTCTCCCATTTCCCCTTCAGTCAGTGCCTGCTCTTTTCCCCTCAAATACTTGGAAGGGACAATGTCTTGTTTTCAGACCATGACCATTGCAGATTCCAAGGATCATTCCTGGAACTTGAAGAAATGTGGTCTCAGTCTGCAGGACACCTTGTAAGGCAACTCAATTCCTCCCTGCTCACTAGTCTCTTCCTCTTTATTTTAACAAGGTGGTAAAACAGAAAGAATTCTGGCTTGTTTGTTTTTTTAGTTTTATTTATGACTCCTGGAATTAAAAAAAAAAATCACAAAAAAGAGTAGACTTTTCTAGAAAAACAAGAATTTTTCCTAACAGTTAAAAGGGTTTGTAAATTTGAACTTAATTTTGGATTTTTCTCAAACAACATTCTCTGGTGACACTGTCACTTGCCGAAAGAAATTCTCTGTGATCTGGCTCCTGTTTTCCAAGCCAGAGCTGGTAGCCCTCAGTTAAATATATCTCTAGGTTAGAAAACTATTTGTTGAATGAGCTGGACAAGAATTGTAATATTCTTCCTAACATACAGTGTGGAAAAGTGGTAAGACTTTTTCCTAACACAGAGATTACTGTAGAACATTTGCAAAAGAATCTGATTCTTACAAGTTTCCTATTTGATTTAGCCACCAAAAATCTGGTGTCAGGTTTGACCAAGGCTTCTAAATAGCTGTGGGCTTTTAAACTCCCTTTTCACTACTGATGCTGTAATTGCCTATTTTTCCTCCACACTGTTAGTGTGGCTGTACACTGCCATGCTTGTATTGGTTTGGGGAATTAGGGCCAACCATTTCAAAAACTGCAGCCAACAGTTACACTTCCTAAATCCATATGTGAACACCCAAATAAATGCTTTGCTTTCCAAAAGCCACAAGCACCTGAACAGCTACCATTCATTTCCAAGGCAGCTGCTGGATGCCCAGTATTTTGGTATATCATTCCAACTACTGCAGAGCTGTAAACAAAATCTGCAAAACTTGGCCTTTAGGTGGTTATCTACAGCACTTATCTCAACTGGTAAGTGCATTAAATCCATTTGCTCTCTTCCTCTGAGACTGAGTTGAAGCAGGAGAAAGCGAGTTTAAGATAATTGAAATGCATAAATGATAAAAAAGCCATTTGTGATAAAGAACCCTGTGTGTAAAAGATGCTGATGCTGTAGGGAGCAGCAGTGGGCTTGGCCTGCCTGGGGACATCTATTTGTATTTGTGAGGGTCAGGATGCCAGAGGCTTCTACACTGCAAAAAGAAGGAAGTTAATATCACACAAGCATGCAAGCTGCCTGCCACATGCCAATACAAGCAGAATCTTCCCTGCTTTTACTCTGCCTTTCCTCCCCACCCCCAGTGCTTGTTTCCCATCTGACATCCTCTTTTCCCCAGCCTGCAGCCACAGCAGCTTTGTTTCCTCCAGTGATAGTCTCCATTCAGCTCAAGCCATCTTTGCTGAACAATAGATCCCAAGCCACTGGAGGCAGAGCAGAAAGGCTGGAGCAGCCAGGAAAGTAGCTCTTGAGATTGTGGGCAGATGGAGCACAGAACTCGCTGCAATGCTAACAGGGGAGAGAAAGCACGTATATACTGACCCATTTCTATGTATTGCCCAGGGGCTATTGCTGAAAACAGCTAGATAGCACAGGGGTGGAAACTGCTGTTAACCGAGTCTATTTTGGTGCTTGTTTATGCTCTGTGATTTGTTTTGAAAGATCAAATACATAAATTTAAAACTATCTATGCACTCTACACAATTATGTGTTTGTTAAACCGCCCTCCTACCACCACAGTTTTAGCTTGCCTTCAATCCCCCACAGAAAAACAACCAAGAAGAAGCAAAATCACCTGGATTTTAGTAGGGCTCTCAAAGAGGCTGTGATTCAACCAAAAAGCTCCCAGAGGCAAGACCTTAAGGAATTAAGCTCTTTGCAACATGCTATTTTCTTGCTGTTCTGCAGCATTTATCTGACAGGAAGACCAGGAGCTCAGCTAGGTGATTTAGAGAAAGTAAATCTCTGACACAAAGCAGAGACACCTGAACCCAAGAAAAGCAGCCTTCTTAGATGGAGCTCAGGGATGCTTCTCAGTTTCAGTTCCATTAACATGTTGGGAGTTCCAAGCCATGGCAGCTGGGCCTCTCTGGAGATCCCAGCTAGCCCCTCTAAAGCTCAGCTGATGCAGAAACAGAAATCAGTCATTTATCCTCATATCAATCCTGGCACTTCAGGATTCTTCTCCAAAACCAAGGTTTTCCAACCTAATGTAGTAATAGAACCCCAATTGTCCCATTCCTTTTCTATTGGGCATTCCTATTTTATTACAAGATGCTGTTTTGACCACTACATATTATGTATTGGACTGTCAGATAGCCTCACAGATTTCCTTTTGCTTCAAACAGTCCCATTACTTCAGTGGGAATTTCTATCAGCCTTAAATGAAAGAGGCACTTTTCTGAGTCTATGAAACTGCTTAATGTGTGCTACTTGTAGCTCTCAACAGCATCATTAACTTCTCTCTTTCTCAAAGCAACTTTCTGACAGTCAAGATACTTCTGTTCTTGTAAAGACCTCAATTTCCACTTCTACCAAAAGTAACTGGAATGAAATTGTGACACTGTATGAAATTTCCAGTTTGCAGCTTATGTGCTACATTTCAATCAAGTTTTGTATTAAGTTTTGGCTTTCAGGTGCCATATATATCCCTGCAGGTGTATGTCAACCCATTTTCCTTCAGTCTGTACCATATGTTCAAATGATCTTTATATTATTGATGATGCTTCTTTAAATCAATGGAGTACTCAAAATAATCCATCTTCTTATTTTTCTGGCAAGCCAGGTGTTATTCCAGATCTTCATACTTTTAGTGTTTGCCTCCAGGTGTAGCATCTATCAGAGGTTTTTTATAACTCAGACCTAGGGGTTTTTTTAAGGGGAAATACAATAACTAAAACTACTAGCTGGTGCCTGAAGAACATCAATAACAACGTTTAGTCTACAAGAATGTTTCCATGAAAAACAGATTTTGGAGGCCCTGGCTCTTCCTAAATCTAAAAGGCTAAACAGGGTTGATTTTTTCCAGTTCTGAAATTAATGAAATAATGTTTTCCACACGTAATCAATTCATGTTTTATTGTTAATAACATTTATCTCTTTCTCAAAGTAATAATTTTGTATAATATAATTTTGAAGTGTCTCTGACCAAGATTTCTGTCTGTAATACATTTTTATCAAGCTCACTGGTTTTTATCAGCTCTAAAATCTATTGAGGTTGTGACCTGTTATATTCTTTCTATGATTCTTATGCATATTTTTATAATGACCTCATGGGATTATAGTAATTTATTATTTATGAAACTCACAGCCACTTACCTCTATCAACTGCAGATTCTGCCATCTCAAGCACCAGAAAGCTTACTGGAGGCAGACTCTCTCAGCTCTTGTGCTTAAAACCTTTTTTTTTTTTTGGCTCATAGTGAAGAAAATTAACTTATCCTTAAGGCTTTGTGTAGGCTCGCTGCTTCACACCAAAGAAAGCTCCTTAATTTATACCTCCTGAGCTAAGTGACAGACATTCAAATGCTAAGGGCTATTGACTGCCTCTAATACCAGCTGTCTAATTCTGTTTTAGAGTTAAGATTTCTTCTTTGTTCACCTGTTATTTACCTCTGTAGTAACAGTCTGCTACAGACAGTCTGCTACCTATGCTTAAACTAGGAACTCTACTGGCTTCAGTTGATAATGCAAATCCAGTACACAAACTTTTCTCCCTGCCCCAAATCCACCTTCTGAGTGAGAAAAGCATTTTTCTGTGTGTATCAATGACCAAATAACAATCGCATGAAAACTCTCAAGACTTATATTTAGAAGTCCAGTCTATAAACTATAGAAATTAATCATAGATGCAATCAAAGTCTGTATTGGAAACACATTTTTTCCTTAATGAAACTGTCACTGCTTTAAAACCAACCAAATGCCCTTACATTTCCAGTACAGGCAACAAAATGTTCTGCATTATTAGTACCTACACATGAGCTCATGGTTTTTGCTGTTATTTCAGTGTGACCTGGAATTAGTCCTAATGGACTAATTGGTTCTAATGGCCTAGGTGAGGGACAATCCCCAGTGTCATGGTCACTATGCACACATAACTCCCTCTCAGTCAAGTAGGACAGGTGCATGGACTTGCTGGGAATGACCTAGAGCCATTTGGGTGTGGTGGTGACTTGAGAGCCATACTTGAAACTAAAATACTGTAAACAGCCATAACAGTACTTTGGGATCAGACACAAATGTTCTCCAGCTGAATCCAAAACAACCCTGTCATCCCTGACCTGAATAAGGTGCATTTGGAACCAGAATGAACTCTTTCTATGCTTATCAAAACAAGTGTCCTATTAAGACTTTCCACATCCAGCCTTGATACTCTCTGCCAAAATAGAGCATGTTGTCTAAAATGCACAACCAAGCCAGCCCACTGCATTCTTATAATCCCCAACTCCTCAGTATCCTACAAATATTGTTGGAATCACAATTTTTTCAGTGTTCAGACCATCTCTGGATCCTGATCCCTCCTTTGCCTTGCATTTACACATACAGCAAAACACAGAGCTCCATTCTGAGGTGTGAAGCTATTATAAACTGCAGTAATCAAGAACATCACGGGAATAACAAAAAGACTGAGTTGTGGGATGATTGTCCCGGTGTTCATCTCTGTGAGATCCCCATTTCCAAGCTGCCTGCCCCTCATGCCAGCTCAAGCAAGAGGCAGCAGCTCTGTGCAGGTGGATTTGCAGCCCTTGGCACGCTTGAGCAGCCCTTTGAGCACCGCAGAGCCCTCGGTGGCTTTGCAAAATCACGGGTGGGTGACGGGCAAACGCCACCCCAGAGCTGACACCTGTGCAGTGGAGGTTTGCAAAGTGCCTGACACCCTGGGAAGCTGTGACTTGTTTTTCTTTCAACTCCTCACTCAACCTGACAGGAGCTCGCTTCCCGTTTTCCGTTTTGGCAGGGCCAATAAAATCCCCTTGCACTGTGAGATTTCAGGCTCTGCTCCTGCTCATCCCCGACTCCTCTCTTTGTGACATTGTTCCTCGCCAGGGCAATTATTGGCACCGTGTGGGACACATTAAATTCCTTGTCAGCCAGTGTGTGTGGCAATATCACTCCTGCCACTGCTGCAGCCACCTCTGCTTCTCCGCTGTAACAGAAGCGGCTCTGGGGCCTCCAGTTCATTTCATTCCCACATTTTAATTAGTTCAGACACTTTCCAGGGGTGATTTTTATATTGTTTTAGGGACATTCTTTCTAGTCTGCTTATTTTGCCTTCTGTTAGAGAGAGAACATACCTGAGAAGAGTGTCAGAAATGTGACATATTTGCCGACCTCTTTCTGGCAGCACTTCTGCCTTCCCTCCCAGTATTTTCACTGGATATTAATGATCCAAAGCATGAACTATCTGTGTGAATGGTGTTACACAGTAGACATGCAATGCACATCTTAACCTCCAATGAAACCTGTTTTATCAGTTGTTGCCAATGGGATTTGAATTCTAGGGTGTCAGGGAAATACAGCTTCTCCTGAGTTAAAGGGATTGATCAACCCTCTTCCAAGCAGGGAAGGGAGGACAGCTGCCATTTCTAAATGATGAAATCTGGGTTTTCTGAAACTTGTATTTACTGTTGCATCTTGTCTGGTTTACCTCTGCCCCACATCTCAGTCATCATAATTTTGCATTAATAAACCAGTCAGCACTGGCAGCCTCATGCTGTGGCTGCAGGGTATTTGTTTTAAATAGCAGTAGCGTACTTCCTTGTATTTTCACTTTCTTAATTTTTTTTCTCCTTTCTTCCCTGAGAATAACCAGATTTAGCTGTCACTGCCAGTTCCCACCAGCAACTCAGGTGCTCTCATCAGCTCTGCCTGTCTGCCCAGAAACCCACAAACTGCCACGGGCAGCCTCCAACAGCCACCTCAGACCACACTTTTCTCTACAGTTGATGTGCACTGCCCTCAGGATTTGTTTTCTTCTGAATCCACTTCAGCAAAGAGAAATATCTTTCCCTGTCATAATGAGGCATGCTGATGCATCAGCATTTCTGGGTTAATATTAGAGAAAATAAGGAAAAAAAAACCCAGTGACATTTAAAACAGTGGTAGGAAAGGCAAATATCAGTCTCATCATTTGCTTAACAGTTATTTGCTTGATGGGATGGATCTATTGCTTTCCCTCGGAGAGGGAAAGCATAATTTGATAATTTCTTCTCTTTTTTTTAATCTTAATTGAGCTTTCTTCACATTCATTTCTTAATACTCATAATTTAAAGTCATTGTCTTATAAGAGGATGTCCATGTCCATCTACTTTTTTATAATAACAGTCATCCTCTATAGATACAGTGGGCAGTGAGAGAAAAGGTTACAGCATTTCAGAGTGAGGAAGCACTCATGTACTAAAAAACAAACAAACAAACAAAAACCCAAAAAAGAACATTAAAGCTTAGCAAAATCAAAGCTCTAATTTTTATTAATTTCTTCTCACATATGTATGTACAGAAAAATAAGTTCATGGCTTCATTCCTACCTATTATGACTTGCTTTAACCCCATAAATATCTAAAGGACCATGCATTCTCTTCAATGGACAAAGATCTGTCCTAAATATGATATTTACATTGAATCTCATCTTCTAAGACAATAATGTGCAGTGATTGTTCAGAAAGAAGGCAACAAAAGTGTGTAAGAGATTTTGGAGCAGTGAACGTATTACTTTGTACCAGGTTCTAAATTCCTACAGTCTCAAATTGTTATGCTAACTTCCTTCCAACCTTTATTAAATAATATCAGGGTTTCAGGACATGAGGTTTGAATCTTTCTACAAGCACGTCTACAAGACATGCTGCTTGAATCTTTCTAAAAAGAAGTGACTTCAAGAGCAATAAATCTGAGGAGAGGGGGATGTTCATCAGCTCTTTCACCTTGTGAACATACAAGGCAGAGAGGATCAACCCAACCAGTTCCAGTCTCACCAGGGTTGTGTGGATTTTTCAAATTCTCTCTGTTTTCCCCCAAAAAATTTCTTTTCCCCTTCACCATCTGTGCAGTTCTGACAGTAAGATTTCCTTAGCTTTTTCTGTGGGAGCTATTCCTCCCAAACATTAATTTTACACTTGCACTGAGGGTGTTTCTCCCACTGCTCAGTCTCTCGGTTCACATAGATTCTGCTGGAAGTCAAACATTTTCTCTGTTAAAAATCAGCTGAGCACCTGTTGTCTGAGACTTTCCCTCCATTTCAAGGCAGACCACCTAATATAAATTTGTTTAGAAGTGATGAGATTATGTCCTGAAATTACACGCCAGAATTTGCTTGCTCGCTTATTTTGCTGAACCATACCACTAGCAAACTTTTTTTTCACCACCTTTCTTATTTAATAGTCTAAAAGACAAACTTTCTCCTGAGGGAGCACTGTAACCACCACTTTGCTGACCCAGAGCCACAAGATCCAGCAGAGATAGCTGCGTTCCGGGAAGGAAGAGAAGGGCTGGTCTGTTTTTAAGCACTCACCCCCTCACCCAGCCTCCTGCAGCTCTCCAGCTCCGGCGTTCCCAGCTGGGAGCCCAGGTGGACCCGTGTTACTGTTAGCGTAACAAAAGACACTGACTCCAAAAGCTGGGTTTGCAGAGATTCTACTTTTACTACAAATTCTTCTTTCGTACACAGTTCTGACCCAGATGGATCAGATTGGTCAACCAATCAATGCATTCTACCTGGTTGGCTGGCCAGCTCAACGCCTTAAAACAAGATAGAAAGTAAGAAAAAACAGCACCTGCAGGTTGTTTAGACTAAAGCTATCATTGTTTATATTAAACTGCTCAGAGCCTCACAAGCTGATCCTGGGAAAACTTTGTTTTCTCACTCTCTGACCAGGCTGTGGTAACCACAGACCCGTGTGCCTGCGGGCAAGGAGCCCAGCTCTGCCTCGCCGGGCTCCAGGCATGGAGTGCAAAGTGCGGAGCTGCAACCTCACCAGAGCAAGGGGGGTTTTAAAGTCCAGCTCGCCTGATTGCAGGGTATGTAAAGCTAAACCCACAGGTATCCACAAGGACAGGCACATGGTTGTTTTTCAGAGAGAGCATCCATCTGCCAAATTGCATCTAAACGGCATTATTCTAATTTTGTTTGCTCAGTATTTCCCTATCATACACAGACTCTAAAAAAAAATGCTGTAGGGGAAAATATTTTCACTCTAAAACAGATATATTTACAGAAATTAAGGAAGCATGGAAAGGGCACTGTAGAACCACTGAAGTCAGTACGAGTATTTTTGCTGACGTCAATGAGGCTTTGGATTAGATTCTAACTTTTTGGGCAGATTTTTGGTTGACAAATCTTCATTCATCTATAACAGGAACAGACCGTGACACAAACAAGAATCTGGGCAGAGAAAATATATTTGTATAAAAGCCTTAGGACAAACGTTCAGACTGTATAAATTGGATCAGCTGGGTGAAATGTGACACTTACATGGACAGAGACATATGGCTTTTTGTATAAGAAGGACTGAAAAAAAGCCCAGATGAAAAGATGTGCTTTTTAGCATTTCCTGTGACAACTACAGTACATAATGTTACAGCATAGGGAGAAAAAATAAAGTATGCTGTCAGCACCAGCATGGAGTCATTCATAGTTTTCACTGACATTCATGGTTTAACAGAACTTCTTCTTTTGCTCTTGGCCTGCCAGTGCAAAGCTCTGGTACGTGCAGAGTCAAAGCAGAGTAATCAACAGGTTAACCTGCAGCATGGTGGCTTTCAAAAAGACAGTTTTATGCCCCTGTCTAGAAGGTTACAGCAATCTTATTCTCCAGGACTAACATTTCATTGCTGGCTCAGCTGTCTGATTTTCAGTGGAATGACACCTCCAGTCACCTGCAGACACTCAGATGTAAACAAAATGATAAAGGACAGCAGAGTCCAACTTCTTGACAGCTCTGGAATAGTATGTCATGTCATGTAACTTACCTTGATGCAATATATAAGAGTTTGTGTAATACTGTTCTCTCTTTGTGTAGATGTCCAGAAACACAGCTTTTGGAGATCTTAGGGCTGCAAATGGAAAACAGCTACTTTGAAGTGCATGGAGTAACTCAGGTACTAAATCTTTAGTTACTAGCATCAAGCAGGTTTCCTTCTTACCAGTCACAACTCCCACTTTTATTACTAGCCTTTGGTTAAGGCAAGACATTTCTGAGACAAAAAAGATGTGTAAAGTAAGAGCTACATACACCAAGCTTTCTGCTTTTCTTTTCTGCAAAGAATTTAATAGGCAGCAATGTAATGAAAAGGTAAGCCTCTTTTTAACAAAAAACTGTCCCATCCACACATGTATGAGGGTTGCAGTTATGAATTTGGAGCTGCAAGTTGTTTCCCCTCCTTCTCCCCACAGGACAGAGGCAAGGTCAGTATTTGAACCCTTGTACATTCATCCCTGCTCGTGAAAGATCAGAAGACTCTTCTGGAAATTAAGAAGACAGGAATAGAGCACATCAGTCAAACTCTTTCTAAACAAGTCTAGTTACTACCAGAAATTTGCTGAGAATGGAAGTTTTCTGCTCATAGAATTGCTATGAACATCAGAAAGTAATGAGACTAACCTTAATCCAGACCATTCTCACAAACTCCCTGGCATCTGTATTCCACTTAAATATCTTTAGTTTTAGCTCAGCTGTCTGCTTGAGGACACTTAAAGAATGAAGCCAATTTTTTCTTTTTTAAATAGAGAGGCATTAGAAAGGGAAGCTCTCACTCCTAATGTCCATAGTAAAATTAAAAATCTGAGCAGAAGACGAGATGACTTCTAAAATCAAAATCAGTCTCTTTTTAGTAGCTTCCTTGGCTACTACAATCCAACATGAAATTTGTAGATAAGGCTTCTCAGCTGATGACTAGACTCCCATCAGACTCTTCCCACTTGAAAATCAACACAATGAACTGTATAAGGGTTCATCTTTGCCAGGGAATTTGCTCCAGAACTTGCTAAAGTCCGTGCCAATGAGCCTATAGATTTAGCCTTTATCCCCAATACTTCAAACTGAAATGAGCGACTAAAGATGGAACAAATCAAAACTTGTTGCACCATGTTATTTGCAGAATTATCTGCTGTTCTCCTGTAATAATCAACTGTGTTTCCAGTGGCTGCAAGTTCACAGGGACTGCTTTTCATTACCAATTCAATTCCAGTCTTGACAGTGACAGCAGAGTCAGCTGAGTCTAAACACTGGTTGCTGGAATCAAGGCATGTGGCTCGCAGGATATTGGTACCATAGGTGCTGATCTGTGGGAAGATAAAAGTGACCCAGGCACACAGGCTTTGGTGTATCAGGACCTGTGCAAATTGAAACCTGTGCAATTAGCACAGCTGGAGGCTTTCCACATCACAGCTGCTCACACCTGGGCAGTGCCTCTTCCCAGTCTGATTTCAAGTAGGAGTTCCAGGCCAGGTTGGATGGGGCCCTGGGCAACCTGGTCTGGGGGGTGGCATCCCTGACTGTGACAGGGGGGTTGAAATTAGATTAACTTTAAGGTCTCTTTCAACCCAAACCACTCTATGGTTCTGTGCTACTCCCAAAGTTAGGCTGGAAAGTGCACAGTGCCAGACTAGCCATGGGCACAACACTGTACCCCAGATAGGTGAAAAGTCAGATCCCCTCCAGCAACTCCCCAGGCCTTGATGTAAGAAGAGGCAGATACACTTATCCTGATCACCTGGCACATTGCAACCCTTTTCATGTCTTCAGTCCCCACTCTCCAGATCCACCTGGAAGGGAGGAGCTTATCTGTTCCAATTTAGACACTTGAAAGGCAGGTAATTCTGTAAGAGATAAGAGTCTGTTCCTGTAGTGAGTCATTCCATCCTGAAATAAGTTCAGGGCTTTGACTTTTTGCACACTTATTCCTCATCCCTTTATCCCCTCAGATCTGTGTCTGCTGGGCACAGGTGTTCACAATTCCTCAGGAAAGGCTGGTGCATGCTCAGGTCCTATCCCAGTGTGGGTCAAGATGTGCCTGATGTGCCTGGGACTTGGGAATTGCTTCTGCATTAGTCACAAAAGGCAAATCCCAAAAGAGCTGGAATAAGACATCCTCTGGTGATACCTTCATCTTGGCAGGTAGATTAGACAAGTAAGTGTGGATCAGTTTGGATCCACAAAACTTGCATAGGAAAGGACAGGAATGTCCAACACTGTATTACCTTTGCAGTGATTCCCCAGAAAAATAGCAGGGAGAGCACAGTTGGTATTTTTGTCCTTTTCCCTCTGGGAATTTCTTTATCATGAATCAGAAGCAGTGGCATACAATCCAATGGTGTTTTTTTCTTATAATTAACATTTCACAATATGTCCCAGCATGAATTCTCCTTGTTCAGCGTTAACTATAACACACTTCACATTAGCTGGAATACAGGCAGCAGTGACAGCTGTTTCTTTGCTCATCATTTTGCCAGATACAAGAATAAATTGATCCATTCAGAGCATTTCAGTGGGACACTGGCAGCACTAGCATTGTGTGCTTTATGGATAATATATCTACAAAGAAAAGCTTAGTGTGCTTGAGTTGCATTCTCTTTGTCTAGCACTTGGGCATGTGAGTCAGGCATATATGCCTTTTGTGGTTCAAATAGAAAAATCCTCATTAAGTTACACATGAAATGGCCTCACCAAGTATGTAATAGACATGAAACCTGTTCAGATATGCTGGCTCGATGATTTTTTTTCCCTACAGCATGCATTGCCCTGTCTCACAATGATTTATTCAAAATATCCATTAATTCAGAGAAAAGAATCTCAAGTGGAATGAGAAGTAAAAAGCTTTAGGTCCCACTGGTGCTAATAAAGCCAAAGCACAAGGAAGCAAAGCTTGCATTACCTATATGGCCAAGCACCATCACGCAGTGAAAGAAGATAAAGGAACAAGAGCTTGATCCAAATTTTTAAGTCCCTGTTCACAACCAACCAAATGGATGTTTGCTTACCTTCACAGTGAAATAAGGACTGGAAATCAGCAGAATCTCAGCTGCTCATTGGACAAATCAACTCATGCTAGGGTGAATTCTCCTTTGCTTAAATCTCTGCAAAGAGCAAATCGTGCTACCAAAGACAGAGGAGGGTTCCAGCAAAGCTTTGACTCTTACCTCTTGTGAATGAAAGCAGTGGTGGGATGTAGGAGAGAGCCTACCCTGCACTCCGTTTATCTTTTTCATTGTGAAAGGTGTGACACTTCCTCAGCAAGCACAATAAAGAGTAACACGAAGAGTAAAACCAGAATTCTCATTCAGCAGTCTCAAAATGTAGCACAATCAGGGTCCAATTTTATGAACATCATCTCACCAGCAAAGTGCAGCAAGAAAACCTGAATTTGCAAGTAATCAGGGCAGCAGACTGGGGTGCTTTATATTCCTAAGCAGTATCCAAACATAAGAAGAGTAGCACAGATAAGCACACACAGACAGAGAAACAGTGAGCTCTCTTTTCTTCCAAGAGTAACTCCAAGCACTGAGCAAGGCAAAGTGATATTTTGTGTTTGGTCTACATGTTCTAATGTATGGGTACTGAACCACAAAATTTCCTGATTGAACAGGGAATTAAATCAATACAGGCTTTTGCATTTAAACTTATAAGTGTACTATTTACCTGCAAATTCATTATTTGCTTAGACATTGCAAGACACAGTGTGAGCAGCAGTAGCAACCTTTCAAAATGATGGCACCAAAGAATTCAAAGGCTGAAAAGCAGTGAAAGAAATAAACAGAAACTCCCATCCTAGATGGACTGAAATGTTTGACTTCTTGTTTCAGCATATAAAACAGATTGTGCTAAAAGAAGGAATGAGGACCAATTGCCCTTTCCTATGCTGGCACCAGAATACATAAATACAACACAATTTTATGGGTGCTTACTCCCTCTCCACACTGATTTGTGTTACGGAACCATTGCGCTTATGCAAATAAAAAAAATTAAAAAATTAAGATAAAACTTCTAAGCTCTCTAAGGTGAATTAAACATTTCATGCTATTTTTCATAGAGTTTTGTTTGGATTTTATTATGGCATTTCTAGCTTTTGAGCAATACTATTACCATATATTGACTTTCTCTCAATTTAGCAGAACCACACTTCTGAAAAATGATCACCACCATTTGCAAGGGAAACAAAGTCTCATGGTGCACAATTCATACTAAAATTAAAGGACAACACATATTCCAAACTTTCTCCTATGCCATGGTGTTGGCACTGCTTATTTAAAAACATTTCTGCGTTCAGTGTCATCTTCAACAATTAAATGTACTTATATATACTCCACGATACTCAAGTATATTTTGCTCTTCTTTTTCTAAAAGACAATTTGTTTGTATCCAGCCTGTTTGCTAAGTACAGCTCACAGCAGGCATCCCCCAGACACACCCGAGAGAAACTTGCCATATGTGATTAAACACACCAACTACACCTCCACAGCTATGACAGCATTCTCCTAAAATCTATGCATTTTGAAAAACCTGTTTTGTCATCAGTATCTAAAGTTTGTGACTCAGTTTCTACCCAAATCAACGACCCACAAAACACCACCTTTTAATGTGGAGGAGAAATCCTCTTCTTTGCTTGAAGGAGTTACAAATTGCGCTTTGCACTTGAAAATTCAGTCTACAGGAGCTGAATGACTTTTCAGATGTGAAACAAAACTCATTTAGAAAATGGGCAGATTTCCAGATGAACTGTCAGGAGGTGACAGAAATGTGTGTGACAGAAGCACAGCCACCACTCTGCAGAGGAGGAAAACTCTCTGAACCCCTCCAAGGAGCTACCATATTCATCAGATCTCACCAGTGAAGTGTAAAACAGACCAATTGTTATCAATTTGCTTACAATCCTTGTTGCTAATAGGACCACTTTTAGATGAAAATAATTTTGCAATTATTTAGTCATCAGAAAGTGTTGCATGCAGCCCCCCTCATTTTGCTAAAGAGAAAGGACTGAGTCACTCCAAATGTGATGATGACAGAATTTGTTTCTTTTCTAAATGAGATTTCTACCTCCCAGGTGATTCCTCTTTCCAAACAAAGAATCTGACACGCATTCAGTTGCAAGGGGGTTATATATATTACTATTAATGTTATGAAAATAACTGTGCATCACAGCCTGGTAAGTTTAGCTGAAAATTGTCAATAAATTATTTAGTTCACAAAATGTCATTATGTGTGGGGTTTACTTAATTGAATAGAATAATTTATGGTAAAACCTAGAAAAAAGATCAATGCAGATGGCTTGTGAGAATGATTGAGTTTCAGTGAAGGCAATTTGATTTTTATCCCTCATTATAATAATGTTAAAGGGAAAGCATCAACTTTGGTAAAAATCAATATTTGATGAGTGCCTAGGCCATGAATTTTAACTAGAGGTAGAACTGAGGTAGGAATAGGTGTAAATAATTAATAACTTCCACACCCTGAACAAATAACTGTTTTGTTTTGGAACAAATGCCTATTATCCAGAGATCCTTCTGGTCTTATAAAAGATAATATAGTAATGAATGTTTGGTTTTTAAAATTCTTTTTTCAAATTGACAAGTGATCCTTAAAACATTCTTGAAGTGTATTTAATCAAGAGTTTTTACAGACAACAGAAGGCTAAAAATGCAAACATGTTACTTTTCTGAGTGAAGTAACACATTCCTCATTTTTCCCTTTCTCTTTACACTAGAAGAATATTTTCCACTTTGCTATCAACAGCTATGCTGGCTAGAGAGAGAATGAATTAAAAAAGGTACACATTTCATGAAAAAATAAAATAATAAATCAAATTTTTAGACATCCTTGTATATGAACTTGCAGTTGTTACTGTCATGCTATAAAAGCAACCTGTAAAATCTATTTGAAGAGCAATCTTACTGTGAAATACTGGCCATGAAAAAAATTTATTTGTGTGTTTCTTTTAAAGGAATACATGCTTGAATTGATGCAAATGTAGCATGTATCCTTATTTTTGTTGTGTAAAATGTTTGCCCCTCAACAAGACACTAAAAAATATCTGACTTTTCTAGTGAAGACTTTTTACCACCTTTCTAGTAAACACTTTTTACCACTGGAGCATCCAAGAAAATACATCCTGGAGCCACATCTCAGTCCCCTTCTCCCCACTATGTTGGGAAACTCCCTCTCCCGCTGCCACTGCACAGCACTTCTGCACCTGCATGGATTCACCTGCACAGTCATCCTTTAGCTCGTGTGAATTAAATGGCTCATCATGGTGAGCAAGTACACAAGTACCTTCAGAAAGAAGAAAATTGTCTAATTAAGCCCTATTAGCAATGCAATGTTCTTATATTTCTTTTTGAAAGAGGCCCTTGCTTCTTCCCCAACAGTTGCCTGAAGGGGAGAGAGATTCTCATGTGGCACCACAATCAACACACACCTCTACACTCATGAAATAGTGACAAAAAGAATTCAGGCTGGCAACTTTTGTAAAGAGGACATCTAAGAAGGAAGCACCGGGTTCAAATAGGCTTGAATTTCCCCTGTGATTGGTTTACTGAATTATACAGAGCTTGCCTTCTTGCTTTTCTTTTTTTTATAGCAGCCAACACTGCTTGACAGATCATACATGTGTGTGTAATTTCATGGGTCACACACCATTGATATTCACTAGCCTCATGGCATTCCATTCCATTGGATCCAGAGCTAGAGGCTGTCATGAGGAAAACTGACATCCTTCAATAGCATTCCAGCAAAGTAACAATGTGCTTGACCTAAGGATTCAACAAGCCACTAATTTTTTATTTTTTTTTTCCATTACATCTTTGGTTCAGGTTGAAAGCCCTGACTGCAGTTTCCAAAATGCCATATTAACATCAACTTGTGGAACAGATTATGAAATGCAAAGATACTGGGAGATAATAAAAGATGGAAACCCTACACTTAGAAACGAGGTTGGATGACATATTGCTGTCTTTGCAGCAGAATTTATGTTAAGACTCTGCTATTTAATGTATTTTGGAAGCATTTACAGTCAGCCTGTTAAAGTTTCCTCTTATCACAGAGAAACATCCCGTATGTGGGTTTGAAAGGCAGCGTTCCTCACAGCAGGGATTAGAGGTTAGAATAATAAAGCAACTTCCTGCAAGGCTTGTGGATCTTCTGTTCCAGCTCTGTGCCTTATGGATATCATCTGCTTTCAACATTCACTTCTATCACACCATTCCTTTCAACGTTCATTTCTCAGCTCAGGTTTCCTTGCCATTTGTAGAATGACCCCATGTGGGATTAATGCAGGTACCACAACATTTAGAAGTATAAATCATTTAGGCACAGGTCTTGCTATGCAGGCAAATGACACAGGTAATAGGGAGGATAAACCCCGTATTGGGTCTCCAGGTAATTTTCTTTGTTTATTCCTAGTATCGTCCTGGCTGTGAGCAGGGTCACTCCATTTAAAGCAGCCTTTTCTTGTGCTGAACAGTTTCTTACCCTACAAGCTGAGCTCTGCAGGCCATTGGTTGAGGAAAGGTGCAAACCCCTGGCAAGGTAACTCTATCAGCCCAAGCATGCACTCATTTGCATGAGCTTATGCTCCAAGCCACTCCACAAAAATCAATTCACACCTCTCTAACTCACCATAGAGTCACATCAAAAAGTGAGAAAATTGAAGTGATGGAAAACTGGAGCTAAAATTCATCCCTGGATTTATACTTCTGTTGATTCAGGCCAGATCCAAAGCCCATTTCTTTTTAATGGCACTGAATAGAATAAAGGGGTAGGCAATAGATGCATTACCATTTGCCAGATTTAGCTCAAGAATTCAATCAGGAGACCAGAACGTTATTTTTTATCTTGTCTAAAGCTGATTGCATCACCTAACCAGCACAGAATAATCCTGAGGTGTGGAGGGAAGGAGTATATTTTTGAATTATAAACATTCCAGCATTTATGCTTGCTTTGGAAAGAGCAGAGCTCAGCAAATTCAGAAGATCCTCTGCCTCCCCTCTCATCTGCCCAAAGTGCATCCTATGCAGCCCTGCAACGTGGAGTTCTCCTTCCACAGGTCCAAGCCTGTGGGGAAGCAGGAACAGAGCTCACACAGCACTTCAGCTTTGTTTTCTTGCAAAAAAATAGTGAGGAAATACCAGCTGGGAAGAACATCCTGCAGAAACCTACCTAGGAAATCTCCTTGCTTCTTCATGATTTTAACTCCCTCTGTAAAATTTCTGTCATTAAAGACAGTAGCAGCTATTTTAATGCCACTCTAAAAAAGTATAAAATAGGTCTGTCTTGACCAGTTGTCCTCCAGAAGAATCCCAAGGCAGCAGAATATTGATCTCACAGATTTGTAATGATGCACCACTGTGTGGCACAAGCAGAGCCACACAATTTTATGCATTTGAAACGTAAAATTTAGTCATTCCTCTGTCCTAGGAGTACTCAGGCTGCCTGAAATAGCCAGCATTGGGTACAGCCATGAGCAGAAAAGTAAGCAAGCTCAGAAAGCAATGTGCTTTCCCATCAAGACTTGAGATACCTCTTCCAGAGTTTAACATGTTGTGATACAGCACTGCAAAACTTAGACATATGCTCTAAAATAATTACCTGAAGTAAACCTTAATTTGCAACAGGGCCATTTTCAGACATGGGATGCTTGAGAGCTGTGTAACCCCTTCATCACCAGTCCTGAGCCAGGTTAGACAGGGCAGAGCATCTGACTGCTGGATATGCTGCCCTGGATTGGCTTGCAAAGCCCAAAACACGAATCAGATGGGGGGAAAAGACATTGCTTCTCAAGATTTTGTACTAGCAAAATACAAGTCTGAAAGCTGTGAACAGGTTGAGCCTGAATTTATTGTTAGAGAAATGAGTAGAGCTAAAATTTCAGCTGTAATGAACCTCCTCATGGTATTAAACACATCTAACTGCTCTCACTCCGAGCTTGTCACACATTTCATCCATGCCAACCACCTCAGTACATGTGCCAATCACACAAATAATATCAGGTTTCTCAGCTAATGAAAAAGAGATTATAAACTGTCACTTCTTCCAAAGAAAGAAAGAAAACCCTTAAATATATTTATAATTTTACTTTGAGAATGAGGCTAGAAAACAAAATGTGTTTTCAGTTTATCTTTTCCTTAAAAATTGAGATGAGACAAGACCCACTTTGCCACACTTAGCACAAAAGACAGCTTTTCCTGCAAGAGAGTCAAAGAATTGTGGTTTTCTGTATTTTGTTGCATGACTAAAATGCTTATGATTAAGCGTACAATATTTTAGCACGAGGTCATGGATTATAAACCATGTTTAAATTTTATAAGCAGGTCTTCACCTCAGTCTTCCTCTACTGGAAGCTGAACTTCACCATATCCCATTGCAGCCTTCCAGGAGACTGAAGGATTAAAGAGGTTCCTAATTCATACTGAAGTCAGAGTTCCCTTCTGTGATAAGAAATATTAAATCTCAGGGTAGATGTTCCAGAACACTTATTCAAGACAAGGAAGAATCTTACAGACTGTAGTTCAGTTTCTTTATGGAAAGAATCCTCTAATAAGCATTTCTCTTTTTTTTGTATTGACAAAATAAGAAAACCTAAGACACAAAGTTCTCCTAGACAACATTGACTTTTATGAATATATTGCAAATTCCATGGACACAGGGCTTCTGAAATTTCCATTAATGTCCACACAGATTTAGAAATATGTCCAAAACAACATTTCCTCAACCTGTTGTCCAACACATGTTTTGAGTGCACTGGCTTGGTGTGCTATTATTAATTCACTTACCACCCTGTTTGGGAGTCCTCCAAGCAATCTGAAATGGGACTACAAATTCTGATCTGCTTAAGTCTGCAAACTTGAAGTCTCAAAAGGATTTAACTGCTATGATTTTAATAATCTTATTAATAACCCATGATGAATTTATGCCCATTAATCCAGAAGTGGCAGGAAGTACAATTAAAAATTCTGAGTATATGATACAACTGGAATATATTATTTAAGCACCCTTTCCAATCACTGGCCATAGTGATGAAAAATACATCACAAACAGCTTTTTAAAATTCAAATATCCAGGGGAAAAAAAATCCCCTCCGAAAAAGCCTCAGGAGATAGTTTATTGTACAAATAAAACTCTTGCAAATCACTGATGTTTTCTATTAAACATCAAAGCTTATTCAGTGTATAATTTCTAATTTTTACATTAAAGTTTGCATAGATTTCATAGTAAGAAATTTTTTGAGGAAATGGCATAGCCTCACACTTTCCCCAATTTTCCTTCTTCGTTGTGATTTTTAAAATGGTTTTACGTTCCTTATTGATGATAGAAGGGTACACTGCCATTTTTTCTCTTATTTTCTTTTTTTGTTTTATCTACTTCATATACTGTCCCTTCCAACTAACCTAGAAAAAAGTCTGGGCATGTCCCAAGAAATAATCTAAATCATACATCTTGTAAGAGTAATGCCATACTTTACCTCAAGCAATGCCACATGCAAAAATGGACATCTGATTGACAACCATATTAATTTTTAATGCCAGTATTTTCAGTTTTAGCTCTTGCACAAGACATTTTGATTATAATATACTGTTCAGTAGAGGCACTTGTCACTCAAAGGGACAGAAAAACACACACAAGAAGATGAAGCAGGCACACTGAGAATGCAGAGAAGTGAAAAGAAAACACCAACACTGGGACATTTCATCTCCCAGTTCTGATCACCACAGAAGCCAAGCTGTGGAGCTGAGCTGGCAAAACAACTGCAGTGCCATTCAGAGAACAACAATGTCTACTTGTTCAAATAAAAACCAAAGACACAAGAAGAAAACTGTTCAGGACTGTAGTGGTGACAAGGGTCCCCACTCCTTTTTCTTTAAGTCTTGGGGGTTTTTTATTAATGGCAGCTTAAACAAGCTGCAATATTCTATTAAGTAGATTTAACACTATATAGACTTTATATAGTATAGACTATATACAGTCTATACTACACACACATATCATCCACATATTTGTCAATTTTATGTTTTGAGATAACTTCACATGATCATCTTGACTGTGATTTTCAGAAGCAGCTTGGAGATCACAATCTTAATATGCTGCTGTGATTTACTTTTTGGTTCTCTCAGGGCATATTTTATATAAAAAGTCATGGAAAGCCTTACCAGCTCACATGTTGCAAGGTCAAGAAACACTTAAGTATGCAAGTGTAGGAAGCAGTACTGCCCTGAGTTCATTTCCCTGCAAGTAGTAACTAATAAAGAGATTTTTTTTTTTTTTGGCAGAGAAGATACAAGACCTTATTGAACAGATAGAAATTAAAAAATCAACAACAATTTTCACTCATCCAATCCACACCTGCATTACACTGTACTGTAGACTGAAGTGTTACAGCTCCACTCACTACATTCGAGTTGCTTGCAGCCAATAACTCACTTTAAGAATTTTTACACTATTGCCTTTAGAATAACTCTCCCAAATCAAACCTATTCTGCTGCAGATAGGCTTTTGTGTTGAAAGGCATTTTCTGAAGTAGCATTTATCAAAACCGAAACAAATGATAGGACAATCTAATCAAAACACTGAAATGACTGCCTGATTGTATTTTAAAAATCATAACCTAATTAGAACCAAATTGATTTTTCCGTTAGCATGAAATTAAAACTAATTTCCCTGCACAATATTTACTCTAATATTCCCCAGATGCAAATACAGACTCATAAAACATTTCATAAAAAAGGCTTTATAATTGTTTCCTGATTTTTTTCATTACATCATCAATTGCATTTATCTTTCTAAACTATCCTTCTTGTTGTCTCTCTGAAAAATGCATTAACGAAGGGAGAGATGATGAAACATCACTGAAATTCTTTAACTGCTGAGATACCATGGGCAGATAAAGAGGTATTTTTCAGAGGATACAGTCTTTCATTTCCTTTCCTAGCCAAACCTGCTGCTGAGATGACTTCTCCTAAATTAATGTTACAGTCAGGCTGACGGACAGCAAAAGGTGGCAGACACTCCCCGTTCAATTTCTTTCAAGGAAATAGGCTAGAAAAGTAGATTTGTCGCCAAAAGAAATTCCTCTGTCATCCTTCAACATATTCACAGTTTTCTCATTCAGTGTCACGTCTGCTGCCCTGGGCTCTTCCTTTCTCTTTGCCACAGAAAAGGTTCCTGAATTCCTGCAGCGTGTGGCATTTTGTACACTGGGAAATTGAGCACTGAGACACTACCTCACTCTAGCCCAGACACAATCAGATTTATGGGACTCTAATTTCATTTGTTACAATGGCTGCCTTAATGAGGAATGTATGTTTCTGTCCAGCCAGGGCTACTCCTAATGCAATATACTCTTGACCTTGAATGTTCACCGGGTCCACCTGACCACTGGCCAGTCCTGGGGAGTCCATCCTCTTCACAGCCAAGGCAATGAACAAAAAGTGCTGTATAAATATCAAGGAACCACCTAATTGCCTGAGGGAGAAAATTAATTATAGAATAGCCACCTCTCAACTTTTTCAGATTTACACACCTATTTACGAAGCACATCACCTTCTGCAAAAAGTGGTTCCCAAGTCACTCTGCTGCAAGGCTACTGCTGAATATCTTCACAGCTCCTCACATTTCACTGGAACAGGCAGCATTCAAGGGAAAGTTAAATCCCAGAAAACTCTGCCTTGCTCTCTTTTCAGGAGACATCTTTTCTTGTCATTGGAAAGAAGCAGATGCTGTCTTTTCTGTACATAAACCAGGGATTTGTAAAGGCAGGTTTCCTCACACTAAGGGATCATATTGTGTCCTTTGCTCTAACTCACAAAATAAAACCATCCCTTCTGATCAGGAGAGCTCACACACATCCTTCTTATAAAACTGTGGCAGCAGCATCTCCCAGGGGAGGCTTGGTGAGATGCCCTTGTGGCAGAGACATTTTAATGTACATGGACCACAGAGTCTCTGGAGAGGAACTGGGAAGTTTTTTACTGCACAGGCATACAGTTTATCCAGAAGGGAAGGTCTTTGAGAGACATGAGTCTACTTGCTGCAATACTAATAAGAAATAAACTGAGTCAAGGGCTTGGGAACTTTGATTTCTGTTCACACCTCTGTCACAGACCTTAGAGAAATCATTTCTTTCCTCTTTGATTCAACTCCCGGAATGTAAAAGGAGGTTAATGGTATTTTTATCATCTCCTTTGTCTGATTCATCTACTCAGAATTCAGGTTGCAGGGGGAGATATGTAGGGATCTCAATGCATAATTGTACAGTAGCCACTGTAACAAGGACAAAACTCTTAGGGTGTCTGATCTCCCCTGCCACCTATATAAATATGATAAATCATCTACTATTAATCATCAAGGCTAAGAAAATTAGCAACTCATGAAATGGTGATAACAGAGAGCAATTCCAGCAATATCTCTGCCATTTACCAAAATTAAAAAAAAAAAAAATCCACAACAAAACCACCAATCCAAGAAAAAGTTCCTCCACCCCTCTGTTGGTGGAGGAGCACACAGCTGACTGATCCCAAAGAAACCTTCCATTAGCAAATTGTGAATCCCACAGATAGGTAAGTTCCTCTTCTGATTCTCTGTTTTATATTTTCTCTCTGTAGTTTCTTGAAGGAATTAAAGAAATATTAGAACTTACCATGGAATTATTATCCCAGGGATATTTTCATTATTATTCTCTCTTTTGAAGGGAATTTTGCAGTCTACAAGCACTAAGAGGCTAAAAGCTGTAAGCACTAGGAGAACTAAAAAGACAAACTTATATTTAAAATAATGACCACACAATGAAGGAATTGGGATACATGTATCTCCCACTTAAGCAATTGCTGTTGTGAGGAAATAATCCCTCTTGAACCAAGGGTGAGCAAATTAAGGGATCAAGGCCCTTCCCCTCTCCTTCTCTTCAGAAGAGATGGTGGATGCTACTGCCTTGACTAGCCAGACTTTAAAAAAAATAAAATAAATAAAATCTCATAATGATAACAAATACTCAAGCTTACTCACCTGCTTTGGGACTCAGTGTGCACTTCACTGCAAAACACCACTTAGTTATGTGTTCCTGGCATTCAGCCAGCACGGGGCTACACATTTTTCTCTCATTGCACAAATTTTCTCATTGTGATGGTACTGTTTGGCAGGCTATTGTTTAAAATCTTTTTTTGCATTTATGGCACGGTGCACAAAGCAAAGCTAATGTGAATTTTCCCATGTCTTTGACTTAAACACCAACTTACCACCCAGCACTTACACACATAGAAAATTCTCTGTGAGTGGGCCGAGCCAAATCTCTCACAGGCCCATGCAAAAAGCACTTCCAGTGAAAGTAATCTCCAAGAAAGAGATCATCCATTTTAAAATTTGTATTGCAATCCAACACTACAAAATAACACTGCCATCCTGGATAAAAATACTGTTATTTAAAATCCTTTGTTAGTATTACCTGTTAATCACATGCTCTAGTCTAGCCTTGTATTACCTATTTCACTGTCCCTGTTTGCTCACAATGACCATCACAAAGACAACCTCTTTTTCATTAAATATATTATTAAAAGTAAAAACAAGTATTTGAAATTCTGATGATGTCTAGAAACCACAGGCCAGAATAACACAGTAGAAAGTTATTACAAAAGCTTAGATCTTCTTGAACAGACAAATGTGTGTAAAAAGAAGCAAAGGCAGTCCAGCAGCAAGGCCAAAGAGTGTCATATCTGTGCACAAAGAAGGAATAATCTGATCCAGCAATGGGAAGAAGACAGGACTTCAATTAACGGAAGCTCAGCCAAGATGTAGACTCTGTATATTCCCTCCAAAACCAAAAAATGCTTGTGGGTGACATGGAGACAGAAGGCAAAGTTGACCTTCTTCTGTTTGCACCTTGCTCTTCTGGTTAGGCATGAAAGGAGAAAGGAGAGGAGAACGGAAAGGAGAAAGGAGAGGTGGAAAGGAAAGGAAAGGAAAGGAAAGGAAAGGAAAGGAAAGGAAAGGAAAGGAAAGGAAAGGAAAGGAAAGGAAAGGATCTGTCCCAGTGCCTCTAACTAAAAGTGTGTCCAATTGACTGCCATGAGGCATTCAAGACCACGAACCTGGTAGCACTAGCACACATGAAAACTTAGATATCAAGCTTTGCCCTCTCTAGTAAACCCATAAAAATTATAATACATGTGGTTTTTTCACTGCCGTCTCTCAACAATTCCAAGTGCTCATTATATACCAGATGTCATGTGAAGGATTTGGGTTTCAAAGTGACATGAGAGACTCTGGAACAGTGTGAATTCTAGGACAACATATTGTGTGTGTCCATCTCTATCTGTTATGGTATTGATAAGAAAGGGCAGGAATGCAGAGGCACTTGCTCCTCTCCAAATATAGTCACCACGTTCAGAAATTCCTAAATAACAGCCTCGACTCCCTTATTGGGGTGAGCAGAAATGGTAATCCTTCACTGGCCTAAATTAGCTTGAGGCCACCACACAGGAAGCCTGTCAGGGAGGAAGCTGACAGCTCCAGACAGCGAGGCTGGGTGTCTCATCTTACATA
Organism: Irena cyanogastra; assembly: GCA_013397155.1. NCBI lineage: Eukaryota > Metazoa > Chordata > Aves > Passeriformes > Irenidae > Irena > Irena cyanogastra. The sequence continues at coordinate 708,995 of VWZV01016132.1, forward strand.
TTCATCACCCGAGGTACCACGCGCATCCCAGGCGGCAACTGCACGGGACGGCAGTGAGGAGCCCAGGGCAACCGCTGGGCGAGGAGGGGGTGTTCAGAGAAGGACAGGCAGTGTGAAATTAGGAAATTAAGGAACCCCATGAGCAGATGAAGTAAATGCTTGAGAGATTTTTAACGAAATCCAGGTGCATTTTTTTAATTTGCAGAAGTTAATACTTTCAGAGGGTAAGGATGCCATAAAATAAATGAGTGCACACTGCTTGGGGTCTCCCTCTTGGAAAATGACAAAGATCAAAGACTCCCTGCCTATCTTCTCTCTGAAAAATTGAAAATTAATTGCCTGGATTCACATACCAGTTTATTCAACTCCTGCCTTTTCCAGTCCTACAATTTGCATTGACTGACAGATATTTTTAAAATGCTAACATAAATAGCTGGCCTAATACTCCATGTCAGGGTGTATTTTAATTGGCAAAAAGCAATCATCATCTTTGTTGCAGTAGGGTCATTTTCTGAATGTCAGATATCAAATTAACACAAAAGGATAAGGTCCCTATCAAAAAAGTTGTGTATGCACAGCCGGCAAGATATAAGGTAGAGAAAAAAATCCATCAGACTGAAGAGCAAACTCAATTCATAATGAGGACAATGGCATCCAAAGTGTTCCTTATCTGTGTTAAAAATAAAAAAATAACAAAGAAAAAGATACAAGGGTGGGATTAAATCTATAGCACTGAGGTTACAACATGTATACTGTAGGTATACAGATGTTCACAGCTCCACCTATGCTACCAAAGCTGAGCATTTGACAGTGACCCCTAATTAGTCATAGCTGTCAACAGCAGAGGCAAACTCAAACAGCTCTGGATGGTCTCTAGGTTGCCTGCCCACCCCTCACACAACTCACCTCAATTAGTCACCCACCTGTATTACAATGCTCAATATTTTATTACATTATAGAGAAATGAGTGCAAAATATGAAGCCTTGGGGTGTTGCCATTTATCGCTTTCCAACAATAAAAAATGGTCTGTGGAAAGTTGTGCCTACCAATTCTCCAGCTGCCCTGTGACTAGTTAATTTTCATGAATATGCAAATTCTAAACATTGCAGTGGATCCTTTTACTTTCAGCTCAATGCTGCACAAATAGACCTGGGTTTCCATAAATAAAAGGTGCCATGCCTCTGTGGTTTTGGATGACAAATAACATCTACACAGTACTTATCAAGAGGGTGAACTTTGTGCCTGTCAGCATCCTGCCTTCATTACCATCCTTCACAGCTTACCTGCAGCAAAGTCATGTCTAGGGCTCCAGACCAGAGCCCAACATTCCTGTGAAAACTAGAATTGTCTGAGGGAGCTGTGGCTCCTGCTTTGTGGTACAAAATCCAGTAACTACCTCAGACCACGATTCAAAGCTTCAGAGTCAGAAATCACATATTGCCTTCCCAGGAGTCCTCCCTCTAACAGCTCCATTGCCAGAAGTTACAGAAGGTGTCCTGGAGCCTGAGGGTTAAAACACTGGATATTCTTGTTACCCAAAAATATCCAATCAGTTGAAAGTCTTGTTGCCACTGTGTGAATAATGGATTTTCAAGGTGACCTTAAGCCATTTTTTTATCTCTTGGCTTATTTCAAAAAAATTTATATAGCCCTAAATTTGACTTATTAGTCTTGAAGAATTCTGTGCAAACACACCTTCAAAACAGAATCAAAATATTTGCTTTTGAAAGTATTAAAACCAGCTATTGTCATTCTCCTCCTTTTTTTCCTTGTAGCTGAAGCAATATGTTTAGATTTGTCCTGAGCTTGAGCTGCCAAACTGTTCTCAGTGAATTTGCTCCTCAAAATCTTTTTTGCCTATCTCTAATCCTAAAAGATTCTTAATCCCATGATATTTAATCTTCCAAGTTTACATGGTAACTATAAGCTTTTTTTTTTCTGTTCCAGCAAAGTCAGCTTCTCAAATTTCCCACTACCTACAAAACACTTTTTTTTTCTTTTTGTCTGTCTATCAAATCAACTTCTCCACTTAGGTCAGAGGGAACACTGCTGCCAGGAGACAAGATTGTTAAACAAATTACAGTGGATGTGTATAGATTATACCCATGTACATGGTCTTGTTTAAAAAAATAATAACAGTAACAGATAATCCTGAGAAATGGAGAGTGTAATTTCTGACCAATTTCAAAATGCCATCTTTATCAAAATTCTACCTTCAGCAAGTGAAATCAATATATGGATGTTCCTGTAAAATTAATGAGCTTTTCAATGGCCTGTGTTGAGCTCTTTTTTTTTTTTTTTTAATTGCAAATCATCTCTAATTTTTCTTTCCTAAATTGTATGGACACATGCAATGGTTGACTAATGCTGCATAGCACAAGAAAAATCTGCTGGAGGATTTGTTCCCCGTAATGATCTCCACCAGGCATATATTCTTTTTTCTGTGCACAGATAGACATCAAAATTAAGTACATTGGCTTAATTCAGTTGCCATTGTAAGCTCAAATGGGATACAAAGTGAAATCAATATTAGTGAAAAAGATCAGACTAGAATTGGAAGGTAACATAATTAGGTTGGCTTTGCTATACTTTGTAATGCTTATCTGTAGTATTTTACCAAATAGAATATGGGTATCTATTTTCTGAAACCATAGGAGATTTTCAATGCTGTATTGTCCTTATTTATTTCACTTCGAGGGAGCACTTCAGAAAGACCTGTGTGTCCATCTCTGTGGGATTTAGGGCTGACATATCTCCCCGAGTGATCTGAATTTTGTGCGTACAAGGGAGATCTACTTTTTAAGCAAAAGCATTAAGAGTTGTTTTAATAGCACAACACAGAGAAAGCTTTCTGTTTCTGTTCATAGGAAATGCCTCTTTACCTCTGAATACAAAGCATTTCACTGTGCTGCAGTCTCAGAGCATAGAAATTAAAAACGTGAGATCTTGCACCTCTACTTCTCAGACTTCACTCCAGCCCCATCAAACTTGCCTCATCAGCTGGACAGCTTTACTGTGAATCCTTGAGATGGGGATGCAGGATATCATCTCTCCAGGGATGCAGGATAACATCTCTCCAGGGCTCTCAGGAGATTAGACAGCTCTCCTGCATGGTTTCTTTGCTTCATTCTTCTTGGGCTGAGCTGAGGTGCAAGGCCGAGTCTCAGCTCTTGAGCAGAGGTTGGCTTCAATTTAAAAAGTCTTTTCTGAGCAATCAAATGAAAGCCATGGGTTCCTTCCACACCTCTGATGTACAAATCATCCCCCAAAGAAAGGTGAATTCATTCCCAAAACCCAAAGTATATTTCAAGGATGACTAAAGATACTTTATTATTTAGTAAACTTGGAACACTAAGTGGAGGAAAAATTCTTTCTGAAGATGTTATTAAAAGGCTACATAAACTCTGTCTATGCACTCTTCTTAGTTGATGCAAAATGTATTAAAGGTTTTAATAGGAAGAAACTAGAAAAATATTCAGATTTTGTCCAAACATAGAATTTGATGTCTCCCAAAAGACCTGCTGGATATGCAATGAGAGCTTTAGCTCACCAAGACTGAGCTATGTCACATCAGGACACAACTCCTGTAACATGGTAAAGGAACATTCCACCCTTAGGTCATACCAGCAGTGAATTCTCACTATTCTCACATGTCTTGCCCAAGGTGCCACATGAGGTGGTGACACAGCATTAAACATAGTCTCACAGAGACATTGAGCTACTTGGTCATTCTAGAGAAAAGCTGGCTGAGGAAGGAAGCATTCCTGCTTTCCCTACTCTGACATTCATGATGAAGCTTCAAGCTTTTTAGACAAAATTCACTTTCACTTCCTTGAATCCTGGGATTTTGTCCTCTCACTAGCTTGTAATGGCACAACCACATTGGTGGTTCCAATGCAAAAAGAAATTTATTTTTTTGAAAAATCCTTATCACTAACAGAAGCAAAAAGAGAATAAGTTACTTTCTGGGCCACTCTCTCTTCAAGGCTAGCTTTGACGATTTTATCTCTTTGGAACAAAACTTGTGATCCCGAAACTGGTTTTAGTGGCAGAGCACAAAGTAAGGAGGCATGTAAGAGCCAGGATAAAGCCAAATACTTCCAGTATTCCCAAGGAATAGGAAGGAAGGTTTCACAGAAGCCATAAAACCACTGTAAAAAAGATTAGAGGAAGCTGTCAAAAGGCTGGAATTGGTCCTTAATAACCTGATGCAGAAACATTTGGAACCATAAGAAGCAGCAAACAACAAAGCCTGCTTTCCCTGTTCCTAACTCAGTCCCAGTGTGCCAAGGAGGAATGGCCTTCCTCAGTAGGGGAAAGAGCACAGTGGCAGTAATCAGCAAAGGAAGGGCAGTGCTGCAGGGACATCAGTGCCATCACAAGGACAAAAGAGCCAAGAGGAATGGGGTAATTATTATATGAAAATAAAATAAAGGAAATCACTTGTAATTAGATTTTTATCTCATTTAGGAGTCCCTGTTCCTATTTTGTGCTCTGCTACCCGCTTTCACAGGTAAAATAAGCCAGAAATCAAAATTACAGTAATGCCTCACAGATTTATCATAATTTTTACATTCCCATCTGATTGAGAGGATGCCACAAATTTCAGTATATGTCAAGGATCTCGTTTGTAGAGATAGATCATAGACTATGAGGAAAAATAAGATTTCCTCCTTTTGAAGTGAATGAAATAGAGTAAATCAGATCAAGTATAACATCAATAAAATATATACTCTCATATTTTAATCACTGGTAAACAAGCTCATGTGCAGAATATGTCACACCTGTCATACATCCTACCATCCTGGCCAGAGATGTGTATTGTGTAACAACTACTCAGCTCTGCTTCAGCAACAGGCAGCTTGTGCTTTTAGGTGACACAAAGATAAGGCTGAAGGTTCTACCATCTCTCAAGTCTGCTTAAATGGTCATCTACACAGACAGGATCCAGGTGAGCAAAGAAGAGCAATTCAGTGCTATCAACTACAACATATATTTCATTTGAGGTGGCTTGACTAGCCTGAGCTGAATTTCCTTCTGGATCACAAAAAAACCTGAAATTTCACTGGAATAGGCTGTTCTTAAGATTAAAAAAATAATTCTCATTAAACCAGTCAGTTGAAGTGCCAAGAAGAGAATAAAATCACAAAATATCATCCATCCCAGTATATAATACTGTGTAGGAGTATAAAAGTACTAAGTTAACACCATTTAACTTTTATAGCCTTTTTTTAAAAAAGAAAGGGTTGAAAAAAATATTAAACACCAAAATATTTGCCGATGTGGCTTCATGTAATGAGAAGCAATATTTAAACTGTTGCTGTTTTATTATTTTAAAAATATTGCGTGCCATGAGAGAAAAAGAAAGGTAGAACTGCCTGACCAGGTCCAAGATGGCAAATTAGCTCATGCAGAAAACTCATGCTTGTTATAATTTTGAAAGATTTTTCCATTTCTCTTCACACAAGGAGCCATTCTAGAGTGAAGAAACTATCCTGATGAAGCAAGTGCTCACACAATCCAAAAGAAATGCCTTGTGAAGCTTCTGGCATTACTGAGCAAGAGCCCTGGAACATCCCCACAGCCTCTTCTAGGCTGCAAGCAGGAGAGTACAACTTCACTAAGGGAAAATAGCTTATAAACACAGAAATAATCTCATTCTCCTCCATCATTAAAGGATAAAAGGCTTTCCTTCCCCTTGATACTTTGTTCAGCAGATTGATCCAGAAGCACATGGATCAATTTTGGTTGTTAGAGACCACTTCCCACCCTAAAAATGTTATTCTTCCTTCCAGGCTCTGTGTCCTGATGTTATAATAGGTAGCACAGATCTACTAGCCCAGATTCCTGTTGGCAGGCTAAATGATGCTCATTCAGTAAAATAAATGCTTCTTCCCCCTTTGGACAACCTAGGGGCCTTTCCCAACAGCTGGTCCAGATTGAGTTTATCTCCTTTGCCCCTGTTTTTATTCCCAAAATCATTTACCCCAGCATGTACCAAATGGCATTGTACTGAATGTCACAGCAAAAAATATTGCATTGTTTTTATCCAGAAACTGACTGTTTAGGCAAGAAACACCATTATGTTAGTCTGGTAAAAATCTATCTGATAATGATAGATTTTATTCCATTTCTTACTTATCTTCAGATATTCAAATATTTTTGCCTTCATTCTATAGTATGGTGTAATCTGTCACCATTTCTTCAGGTTACGTACCAAATTTGGCATTTATCTTCTCATTGTTAGATATCTTCAACAAAAATATTTGCTGTCAAAATCTCTAATTTATGAAACCATCTATTTCAAAGGCTGAGGTGGAGATTATTTGAGTACTCATACTTAAGCATATGGAGCACCTGCAACTGCCTTCAGCACACACACCATTTCCACTTTTACAACCCCTGTCTCCAAATCCATACTGTCACTACTGTCATCCTACCTGAAATAATGATGTCAAGTATACATCTTACATCTCTTAGCATTTCCACTGTATAGGTGCCTCCTTTACCTACACTTAGTGTTCTCTGTGAGTTAGAATTATAAACTCCTGTTCCATAAATGTAGAGAGCTTCATTTCTTATTACCCAGGTGCCTTGAAGAACAACTTTACACTTTTCTAGTGTTAAGGAATCCAGTTGTGATATGCCACATTAACCCAATTTCAGACTGTTTGATGTATCAGGATTCTTTTGAGGCCAAAGATTGCTTTGGCATCAAGTTTATCATGTCGTCTTTTAATCTAACAGCCAAAACAAATGACTCAATTTGTCTTTTGTACTAATTATTATTTTTCAATAAACTTGCCTTACGCAGAAGCTCTACCTGAGGTGCTACAAAAGAGCAGTTTAAATTACACAGTTGCACATTACAATTTCTTTACCATGGTAATGTCCTACTCCAGTTCATATGTGAAAGATCATTAATAACTATTGTTTGTTGTTGGATCTGAACTGTAAAAAGGATTTCTCAATGAAAAAAAAGATTATTAAAGAATGAATATGAACAGAAAGAAAAATACATCTTCAAAAGTAGTGAAAGTAAGACATTGATTTCTGTTGCTTATTATGCAAACCGAGCTGGGCTTGAAGATAGTAAGTATTGAGAGAAAAAATCATGAACGAACCTTGACTCCCATCTTGAAGGAATCTCACCTCAGCAAAAAATCAACATTCAACCGCTGGGCATTGTTGTGTTTTTATAGTTCTTACACCAGTAGAACATGAAGGCGCTGATCATACCCAAAAGTGAAGCCCTTCTTTGTAATTATACTTAGTCAGAGCAGCTAGCTTTAAATCCTCCCCTTTGAAAGTCTTTTCCATATGACAGTAGTGAAAAATAATGCACAGCAATGCGCGTTAATCATGTTTGCACAAGCCTGAGTCAAAAACCAGACAGCCATTGAGTGAAGCCTTGTGCAAACATACTCAAAGACAGGTGATGGAATCACAGCATTTTAGAAATCAGTGTGTGGTCTGCATTTGATTTAACCTGGATCAGGCTGCTGAGGATTACACTCATTCCAGACCAAAATGGAAGAAGTTATTGCAAGATAAAGTCAAGATGCAGAAAAGGCAAAAAGGGTGATGGTAACAGTCCCATGAGCAATGGAATGAATTATGTTTTATTTTCAATTCATTTGTTCCTCATGACTGACTGATTTATTTGGTGTTTTTTAAATTAATTTAACTAAAGTAATAAAATGAGATCTCCATTTTACCAGCAGAAGTTTATTTTTATTTAAATTCCCTCCTGATGAAGAGGTGGTTTGAGCTGCAGTCTGACCCAAGCTACACACACAATCTCTGACCAGGAGTCTGAGCACTGTGTGCTTCCCAGGTGGTCAGCTGGAAACCAGCAATTAGGGAGTGGACTGAGCAAATTATTTACCATCTCTTAATTGGTGCAGGATGAATTAATGATTTTGGAGGTCAAAATTTGTACTTGATTTTCATGAGAATTCAGTACCTTGCTGCTTCCTATTATCCTCTGGTATTTTGTTGAAATAATACAACAGGTTCAAACATTTATGAAAGAATTGGGGAACATGCATTTATATTAACAGGGTGACTTTCCACACCTCGTTTCCACAGTTAAACTGAATAAATATTGTTTTACTTTCCCCAAGTGGGCAAACAGAAATTTTTAGAGAAATACCTACTCACTGGACTGCGCAGCCTTACTCTAGCTAAAGTTCTGAACTAATGTGCACATAAAAAAATCTAGGTAATTTTTTGAACATGGAAACAAGAGCAATAAACAATATTAATAGCACCTATATCACCTCATTATGAGTTTGCATTAATGTCACTCAAAAACACATTAGCAAGAAGTAACTTAAACAACGTTTAATCTGAATCAAGATATAACAGTCTCAAAGGAGAGGGTTGGACTTTGTAATTCTCCTGCACAGCATAAAGGGTGAGGATCAGCCCCATTTTAGATGCAAGATCACAAAAACTAGGTGTAAATAAGACATATTTCTGAGTATATAATGTGCACATTAAAAACTGTCTAAAGATACCAACTGTACAGAGTATGAATAATACACTGACAAGCTTGTGAAAGAGTGATGTGCTTTGAGCTCATCATTGCATACTTGAATAGGATATGAATATTTTATATTCATGCTGTCATAGAGCAAGTTGAGCTGTTTGTACTAGAAAGGTGTTCACATAGCAGCACTATTCATGTTTACAGTTATCCTGCAAATGTCAGCAAAACGTTTCCTTCTTGTAAGCATCCCCCTCTCCCTCCCTCACTCTTTTTAATTCATACATAAAGTTATTCAAAAGGACCACACAGCAGCAGGTTGAAAAAAGATAAAAAGGGTTTCTGGGTATCCAGCCTAGGGAGAAGACAAACAGAACTTTATAATCCAATAATCCAACATCCACAGCATGCAGTAAACTACCTGCCACCAACAGCTGCAAGGAAAGGCCCTTGATAGATGTGGATTAGAAATGGGGCAGAAAGGGAGGAGGACAAACAACACAGAGATCCAGACAGAGTCCATCAGAATCTGCAAAAACTAATAGGCAATGTGGAAATGACCCCCAGAGAAAAGAGTCCTATTAGCTTTAGTCCCACATGATCACAGCACTATTTGATAAAAACATCTGCAAGAGCTGACACATCAAGATTGCTAATGGTCTTTTTCTTCAGCAACTCTCTTATCACTTGCTATCAAGAGAAAAAACAGAGAGGATTCAAAAGCAAGTAGTGTTCAACTATAAATAGCTCCTATAAATTAGCAGGTACCTAATTTATAAATGTTAAATGTTTTCCCTGAAGAGCACTGAAAACTTCAAACCTAAGAGCTTGCTACTTCCATGGTTTGCTTTCAGAACATGGTGAAGCCTCCCAAGGAATAGCTGGATCTTTAAGACATCCCAGAGTGCTGGGGGGCTCCTGGTAAAAAGGCAGACCGGAGCCTGTTGTCCTTCCATCACCTCATTAGACATTAAGTGAAGGACAGAGAATTTTCTGTTTCTTGAGGTGAATCATCAGGTAACAGCCTGTGCAGGATCCCTCTTGGCACAAAGATCACATCATGGTTACTAGAACACTCAGAGGATGGTTTTTAGGAGAAACTGCCCCATAGATTTGCCACTAAAGGACTTCCCTTGCCAGCCTAAGGGACCAATAACACTCCCACATCCAGGTTTTCACCATCACAGAGTGTCTCTACACATGGCAAACTTGCACATGCCTACCCATTATCACCAGAATCTCCTTACATTTGCTGCATTCAAGGTCTCCAAACAAGTATTTTGAAGATTTGTTTCTCCAGGACCACATCTGGCCAGAGTGTGACTTGCACAGACTAAGCAGGACTGCTAACAATCCTTCTGGTCCTGAGCAAGCACAAAAGCATACGATGTGAAGTGTACCAGCCTTTCAAATCCTACCAAAAGGCTGTGTCTGGGCTCCTGCTGACATCTGCACAGAAATCAGTCTCCAGCCTTCTGATGTAATCATCACCTAACATTTCAGAGGTAGCACTGAAGACCTGCCATCCAGGAATATTTCTGAACCTAATTCATGATGACTGACATTTTTAAACCATGCTACTGCCAAGAAAAGGTGTTATGGTTCAGAAGAGGTCAAGACACCAGATAAAGGAAGAACTATCAGACCCCAGTGACAATATGGCTTACAGTGAAATATGAAAAGCTAAATTTAGCTCCTATATTGATGGCAGATTATTAAGGGTTTTCTTACTTTTACATTCCTACACATAGTGACATGTACTACTAAGGCTTAATCTCAGTGCTCAGATTTATTTTACTCCCCTTAAAAGAAAAAAAATAAAAAGAAAGACTTTTTCCCTTTATTCTTCAAATATTTGCTTATACAGTATAAGAACAAGTCAAGTTATTACAAACATATAGCATTTTTAACTACACCATCAGACTTCTCTATCCCTCTCATGCCACATATATGAAAGAAGGGGAGTGAATTTACACACTTACAGTGAATTTACACAGGTGCTCTGGTCCATAAGAACTACTCAGTGAGTTGACACTCCTTTGGACCAAGGTGTTCTCAAATGATTAAAAAAGAACCATGGTTTTGGTTTTTGTTTTTTTTCCAAAGGCTGTGCAATTGGAAAACTGTAAAGGTTACCACCAGTTTTACTAGAAGAGTTCCTTTTCACTAAAATATTGGTATCATCAGCCTTAATTTTTTTTCTTAATCATGCAACAAGTCATGAAGATGCTGCTGCATCTTTACTGCAATTCATCCTCATTGTATTGCTTACAGACCAGCTCAGCAAAGAAAAACCTTAAGGAATCAGACAACACTTTCTTTCTTTGCTTTCCTTCACTTCCTCTCTGTGGTATTGCCTGTGGTATTTTGAGAAATACAAACAGATAATAAATTCCTGCCAAGATTACTAAGCCAGTAAAGTTATCTAGGAGACTGAGTGGTTTCTTTTTTCTTCCTCCTGTGGTCTCTGCAGTAATTAAAAGAGTGGGCTATAGTCTGAGATCCCCTAATCATGCTACAAGTTGTTACATCTCCATTTATGCAAGAGCTATAATTTCTGTAAGTTACTGAGATGCAGCTGAATGTAATGCAGTCTTGTCAAGATAAGGTAAGCCTTGGCACTGCTTCTGTGGGATCAATGATAAGTCCCTGATGTGGAGTATCAGAGGCTGCCAATGAGTCACAAGACACTTGAGGTCCACCAGGAAAGTTGGGCATGCACCCAAAAGAGCTTCTAGATTACAAGTCCATAACGTGCCTCTTTCATGCTGATGTGACATAAACTTCTTTCATGTCAACACACATGAGATTTCTTTTGAAATAATTATCCAAAGGGGTTGGTGAATCTGTGTCTCACTCAGCCTTCACTGGCCTACAGGCTTGGATTCCTTCCCTGCATCCAGGAGAGTACTAACAGGGAACAGATACCAGAAATAAGTACCTCCCAGGTACCAGTGCAGGGTCTGCAGATTTCCAGGGCTCAGAGGAACAGCCTGGTACCACTGTCCCCAGTGACTCCACAACAAACAGGTCAGACCTCTCTCCATGGCACATCCTCCCTTCTCTTTGCACAGGCCCCAGAAAGTCAACAAGCAGCTCTGTTTTCAGGGGTGACAAACCACACACTGTCCTCAAACACACACAGGAACTTGTAACAAGCCATGAATCTCCAGGCCTTTCCAGGGAGACACTCAAGAAGGGAGGAGGGGAGGAAAGAGGGCCTCTGACTGGTACCAATCGCGCACTTCTCCGAGTCACGATAACGTAGCGCTACTATCACCCAGAGGGAATCCCTTTGGCTCTGCTCTTAGCTGGTGTTTCTAACCCTCCTTTACAGAAGGATACTGAATAAATGAGGTATTTCTGTGACCTACAGCAAGCCTGCACACAACTGTTTGTATTATATATGGTTTCATTTTACTCCCTGGCACTGCTCTTCGGTGGCTGTTACAGCCCATAAAGCCATCTGTTAGGAACACTCAGTCATAAAATTATTAATGCCTACAGCCTAAAACCAGCCCTAAGTAAATAAACAGTACCAGAAGGCCCAGTGCAAAATTCTGGGATGTTAAATACACAGAACCATAAATCTTCTTAATAGTTCTACGTGCTATTATGTATTCACTAGAAATTCTAACACACAGAAAGACTAGAAAGAAGTTGCTTCTAAGACAGTGCACTACAGATTAGCCTCAGAGTGTAACCCCACATGAAAAATTCTGGGAAACTACTGTGAATCCTTGTGACATTTAGAGCTAATAAATACAGAGTTATGCAATTAGGAAAGAAAGTTCTTCACAAAGAAACTCAGGGCACACATAATCCTCAATGTTCAAAATGCAGAGAACAAAAGAACAAGTTTGAATCATTCAAATTCTAAAGTGGATAAAGAAAATTCATTTGTATGGGATACGTGGCACTTGCAAACATGAAGAAAATATTAAGAAATTAAGGACAGATGGATCTTTAGCACTGCAATGGCAAAAAGAAAAAGAGTAAAAGACACGTGGTGGCCACCTCAGTCACTTGACACTGGCTCCTACTTCAATATAAAGACAATCTCTTCACCCTCCATCGTGCTCCCTTGGACTGTGCTGGCTGAGGGGTCTCCAGGAGCCTGGCATAGAGCCTGGCCTCTCAAGTCTCCCATACAGGAAGCAAGACAGACAGACAGCTCCACTTCCCACCCTCCTGGCAGCCTGGGCCATATCCCATGTGTCCAGCACAGCAGAGCAGCCTGTCAGCCTAGTCTGGTAGCCACAGATAGCAAGGAATGACGTCAGCTGGAGTTCCTAGGATCTAAGCATCTGCCAGAGCAGGAGAGAGGCTGCAGTGCTGCTGGCTTTATGCACATCTTCAAGAAAGGTCTGGTCTTAATGAGGTTCATCATCTCCCTAGTGGCAGTTTAGCATCAACAGCAACAAGTCCAAGTGTTTACAGGCTGGGTTTATGAAGGAGGATCTGGCTTAGAAATGCCAGCCCCGCAAAGACAACCAAAGATGCACAAATGCTGACTGCCTGGAAACCAGCAGGCCCCCAGGAAATCTGGCACAACCAAGAGTCAATCAGTGCATGGAATAATACCACTCTGCTGAAGATGTAGTCACTCTAAAGAACTCACCAGCCTTACCCTTCACCCCAGCACAGTCACCACCTCAGGAACTCATTGGAATACACAGCAGCATGGCTCAGTTTAGCTGGCTTGATAGGAGAAACCAAGCAAGAAGTTACTTTATATTTTATTGTCTTAAATCGAGGCTTCAATCCCTTCAAATCCAAATATGTCAATGCATTGGAAACAGGAAGCTTTTGTTCCAAACTGTTCATATATTTAGCTACAATTTAAAACTGCAGTGGCCTTTCCACCTCATCTTACTTAGTTTGTATCCCCAGCCTGTGCAGCCTTCACTTTTTGACCTAAGGTTTTGCTTCTTAATCACAAGGGGAAGTTGGATTATGAGAGTCACAGACACAGGGGTCTTTGTTTACAGTATGTTGCACATCTGGGTTTTCTCGCTAACTGCCAACTTCCATAAACTGGGTTGTGATTTTTACCATGAACCACATTTTACATTTGTCTATCAAGGTTCTTTGAGACCTTGAATATCCCAGAAAGAAATATGTTTCATATATGTCAGAGCTCTGTAAAGTAGGAACTGGAGGGAAAACCCACACTGGACCTAGTAATGCAGAAAGTTACATATGAAAATGAAAATGGATTACAAAAATGATAAATCATCCACCATATGCAGGCTGGGACAGCAGTTTAATTTCCAAATTAAGACTTAAAAAATCTGAGTTCTGTTTCTAGCTCAATGCAAATTTCCATTGCAACTTTTGATAAATGATTTGATTTCTCTGTGCTTCATGTCTGCCAAACAAAAATTAAGCCCTTCTTTTATCTGTCCTCCCTATTTACATGTTAAGATTTTGTGGAAAGGAAGCTGAGAAGTAACAACACTAGTGGAAACTGTTTCTTAGCTGGGTTCTTAAGTGCCCAGTCTCATTTGAGCTTGGACTTCTGAACGTAACTCTTATACTGATGAATTTTCCCTAGGGCACAAAAAAAGATCATGCTGCTACCAGAATATATTTCTAATAGAAGAAAACCTTTAAGCTAACAGCAAACACCATCTCCAGTGACATTATTTGATGTTTCACATCACATTTTACTTGTAAACACAGTAACTTGTTGTATCTTCTACTTTACTGACTAGGACATTATGATAATGCTCTTTTACAGACCAGATGGATGCAGCAATAATTCTCATCCATCATGTGTCCTATTGTGTTCCTCCACAACCACAGTGCTTTATACAAAGCAATATTTTTACATATCAACCACTAATTTAATATAATGTCCTCTGCATCCAGCCCATCTGACCCCAGAGATTTCCTCAGTGAATCCAGGTCAAACCCTGCCTCCTCCCAGGTGAGCATTTTCCAGCTTTTTGCTATGCAACAGGTTTTCTTTGAGAGCAGGGGGACTCAATAGATCTGTATTTTCTAAATTACATATGTCGAAAGATATTCTAGGCACTCTATAATTAGCCAGCAAGGAAAAGCATTTCTGATTCATTAGGTCAACTTTAATGGTTTCCTCATTAAAAGTTTTCACTGTTAAGCTGACAGAAGCTAGAATTTAATAGTAGCTTCCAGCACTTTCTTTATTAGCCCATCTCTATTGAATCAGTCTTTTATCACCTGAAGAGATATTTTAAATGGAAATTCCTCAGCCCCAAGCAACCTAGATTGACCAAAGGCCTAGAGATTGCTCTGTCCCTGCTTTAATAAACTGACTGTATATATTGCTGCAAAGGTCAGTCCTCATTAGTCAGTGATGGCTACACAAGATTTAACACGTTATATTCCAGTACTAATTTGTCATTTGTTGATCCTGACCTATTCTTGTTAATATAAAGTATCTTTTAGAGAGAATTTATCAATATGAATCTCTGGAGACCTCTAACAAGAATTGTTCCCCTCCCCCCTGATTCACAGCAGCTGGATAATTCTGTGGTCTGGACAAGCTAACTACTGTTACTGCAGCAAAGTGTAGAATTAAGCTCTTTTACTCTTTTATTCCCCTTTGAGTACAAATCAGTCAAAGAAAAGTGACAGGCTCATATTCTATGTGCCTGGGAATAAGTACTTTGGCAGGTAGCTCATGGAAGCTCAGATTCCCCTTTGTCATGTTTCAGCCAAATGAAATCACATCTTATGCTAATATTCTTGTGTTTGCAGGAGAAAGGATACTTTCTTTAAAAGGGCAAAATTGTATTTCTTCCCTTTTTTATTAATGTCCCAGCTGCTAGACATTGGAATTTCATGGAGAGCAAGCCTACCCAGCTCTAGACAGCAATAATCTTGTACAACCTAGTAATCTCAGAATGTACAAACTGCAAATAGAGTAAAGAATTGGGTCCACTGAAGCCAATCAAGATTGCTCTATGATGACTAAAGACTATCCTTCTCAGGGCACTAACTTAATTTTCTTAGCAGCTTTTTAATAGGTCTCTTGCTCTTAGTTTGCAAGTCACTCAAAAAAATCAACTTCTCTTCAAACTTCTACTTTCTGTGAGGAATTTGAGCAACCTAGAATATTTTAAGACAGTTGCTTGTTTAATGAATCAGGTATTGTCCCAGTACTTGGGACATGGGGATTCAACCCATGCAGCTCCCACTGAGGCTGCATCTGACCTTGAACAAACTCTCTCTCAGGGTTTCAATTTCCACAGACAAAAAGTGAAGGTGACATTTACCTTCTCCTGTGCTTGGAGTATCTTTTCTGTCTGGGTCATAAACTCTATATTGGCAGGGACTCCCTTTTGCAATTTGTAAAATGCCTAGCATGGCACTTTAAAAGCTGTAACAGCTAGTTTAATACAAATTTAAAATAGTGATTAATACGTCAACATAGGATTCTTTCCCATTGTAAGCCTACATAGGTGCCTTAAGTACAGTTGTTACTTTTAAACAGGATCAGGTGAAAGAACTAAGATCACATAAGGTGGAAAGACATTATCAGAGGCAGTTCAGCTCCTCACTTCTTCCATCTTATCCACCTAAAACTCTAGTTGCACTAATTTGGAATTTAGCAGCTTGTTAGCTAGAGAAACATTTTTGGTTAGACACTGAAAATGGCACAGAAGGGAGAGGACTTTAGTCTTGGCCAGGGTGTTTGGCTTTACAGAATTCTTTCATTTCAGTAGCAATTTATAGGGATTCCAGGAACTCAGCTGGCAATGATTTGATTTTTTTATGTTAATCTCCTCTCAAAACTGGCATCTAAGTTAACATTAAAATGTGGCTATCCCTACCTGCAAAAGCTTACTGGCACAGGAGTGACCTTGGCATCCTTCATCAGTGCCTTGTGATGCTAATGGAGGATTAATATAGGGAGGAGGAGGCAGCAGCAAAATAGGGAATAGATGGGGAAATGTGTGGGCAGTGAAGTAGCAATGGGCTTTCAAAGCTTTTCCATGCCCATAAACCATAAAAAGTGGCTGAGAGGAGTATTTACAGAACCATTCTCTGGAACCAGAGTGAAATAATTCAGTATGACAGCAGTTTAGAGACTCTGTGTAAGAAAAAAAATAATTAATTATAGATGAGGAAAATTATAAGCAGTATAGTAGTATCAGGAAGTAGGCACCTTGAACTTCTCATACTGTCTCTATTACTGTGGCTACTTTCAACTGCCAAAACACCTCAAACTCCCTTGTTTGCATTAGCATATGTGTCTTAAACAGACTCTGTGTTGCCATCAGCAGCATCAGAACAAAGGTCAAGGGTAGCTGTGAAGAATGACTGTAAGCGTGGCATCCAACCATAGGCCCACTTCCAGTTTTTGTTTGGGTTATAAAAAAAAAAACACCCTTAGACAAGATGCAGAGTGGCAGACTTCTTGCTGAACAGAGCAGTCCTTGAAGGAGGAAATAACAGGAAGGCTTAGAGGCATATGGAACCCATTAGAAATGGCATGTTTGCAGGGACAGATTATAAATTGGATCAACTAGAAAAGCATCTGAAAAAAAGGCCTGCCTACAACTCCATCTTGTGTGAACTGTCTCAATCCAGATGAAGTGGGTTTCTAAACAGAGACTCCACTTTCCCATTGTTTCTTCATTTTACCACATTTGGAAAAGGCCCAGAAGTGGTGACAGCAGAAGTCCTATCCACTCTAAGACCCATCCTGGAACAGAGAGAAAGGGGAGAGGAATGATTGGCACTGTAATATACAACCACTATATCTCCAGTGTTTACCCAGAACAGAAAGAAACCATTTCAAAGGTTTAATCCACATCTGGGCAGACCTTCAGACCTGGATGCAATAGATACACAGCTCCTGCACTGTCCCAAAGTGACACTCACTGGGGTGCTCCCTGGTAGCCCCACACTCTGAATGCAGATTTCAAATCCTTGCTCCCCCTCTACCTCACAACTTCTGGACTCAGACTGCTAACTTCCCTAATTATGCAGATGCAGGGGATTTCAACCTGAAAGAATAGCAAGCAGTCATTCATTAACATCGGACATGCAAAACAAATTTAGCTAAGCTGATTACTGGAATGGAGTAGCCAAGAGCACTGTTCAAATTGACATGGGAGTAGAAACGCCTTTGATACTCTCAGTACAACGAGCTGTCTATTTTTGTGAAGTCTCATGTTTCCTAATTACCTTAATGCTGTAAGAATTAGGTAATACCCATGTACAGCCACTCACACTGGGCTGGGTTCACAGCCTCCCATTCCATGGTGCTTACAGGGAATGTCAGTCTGATACCAGAAGTCTGGCTGCAACAGCAGCAGTGCCAGACAGCTTCTGTGGAATAACCAGTTTCACCTCAGGATAAGGAAAACCCTGAAATGCCACAGGGCAGAACTCATGGAGGAGTAAAGGATATGCTACAGGCATGGAGGCAGCTGCAAATACATCCTCCTGTGTTGTGCCTTATGCCTCTGCCTTGCTGAAACCTTTCTCAATGACAGATGCTCCACACTGGACTGTCCCATTCGAAAGTCCCTTCCCCTCTCTAGCACAGACAAAAATGAGGATGAAGCTGTCTTTCCTTTCAGCACTGTGAAAGCAACTCTACTTTCCCAACTGCGTGTGTGCCAGAAGATACAGAAGTCAACTTCTCATCCCACACATCACCTGTAATCCATGCACAGCCCACACAGATCTCAGTGTGAACCTGGCACAGCAAAAGAGTACAGCAACAGAGATGCCCTGACATAACCTGAGAGGAAGTGAACAGTTACTGGAGAAGGTTAATTTTCCATTCACCCAGCCTGTTCCAGTAACACTCAAATTTAGGCCTGGAGGAGCTGCATAGGTGATGTTGGATGTCAGATATGATATATGCTGCAACAGCTGAGCATGTCAGTGCTGGTAGACATGAAGCAGGACCTTCTGTGCTAACCTCATGCTGTGTGCTTCATGGCCCAGTATTTTTCTCTGTGTGTTTATTTATGGGCAGATTTTGAAAAAGAAAACAAAGCATCCTAAAATGGGAACAGATGGGGTCTGCCTATTATCCCAAATCATTCTGTGACAGAATAAAAACAAGCAAAGGCTCATGTGTGGCAACCTGCAGTGCAAGACACAGAGCAGACCCCGCTGACAGGCAGTATCTTGTTGCTGAAGAGACCCAAGCTGGCTCCCCTTTCCTGTTCTTTAGCTGAGTTACTTCTAGTTTGTAACAGCAAGAGCAAGGAAAGGAATCAGCCTTTGTGTGCCACAAACACAGCTGAGACTCAAACTTTGGCTCTTGAGTGCAAAGAAAACAGAAAGCCAAGTAGCTAGGAGCAGTGTTAAACTTTCCACATCTACAAATTGCTCTTTCATCCATGATACATACAATTACAGCATGCTTAAATCCTGGATTATTTGGACAATAGGTTGTAGCAGCTTAAATCCAAGTGAGTCATTAAGCTGTGCCACTTCAGTAGGAATCTGCATGCTTAAAAGGTGCCTGTGTACTGTACAGTCCATCTGTGTAACACAGTCCATACAGCCTAGCTCCAGTAATTAACCACAATTCCTCATGAACATATTGCTACCATGTGTATACATTAGCATCTTGGCAATGTTTTCTTTTTGTAAAAAGATTGAAAGCATTA
Organism: Irena cyanogastra; assembly: GCA_013397155.1. NCBI lineage: Eukaryota > Metazoa > Chordata > Aves > Passeriformes > Irenidae > Irena > Irena cyanogastra. The sequence continues at coordinate 728,112 of VWZV01016132.1, forward strand.
GTGCCAATGTGGTAAATCTGTCTATGTCTGTCTGTATGTCTAAGCCTTATGGCTGTTCACAGGGATTGTCTCTCCTTCTCCCCCCGGCTTGTGTTAGACTACCAACTGCTTTGGAAACTTATTTTTCCATTTCAAATGCATTTTGTGCTTCCATATTGAGATAAACCCCCCAGGAGATGACTAGCAAGCCTCTAGCATCTGAGGCAAGGCTAACAAAGGAGGTCTGCTGGCTGTTGATGGTGGTGAGCTGAGTTAGAAAGCTTGCAGGGAAATAAGGCAGTTGCCATCCAGTGCACCAGGACACTGGACTGCACTTCATTGTAAGGCAACAATGCAGGTCTGCTGGGAATCTTCAGTGGCTTATCATCCTCACCACATAACTCAAGAAAGGAAAAAGGAAAGGGAAGCCTGCTGATTCGTTTAGTTTCACAGTTCAGGGACAGACTCCAAAACTTGAAGAAACCTTGTCTGACCAAACTGTTGCACAGACTCTGACATAAACCCCAATAGACTGAATAACAAAAAACACCAAAGCCTGAGGCAGGAAAATTTACTCAGCTTGTTCCTCTGATGTCTGCAAGAACATCTGTACTGCATAATGGATGCAGACCTCTTAATGCTGTAACCAGCCTGAAGTCCACACTTGCAGGTTGACCATCTCAGCCCAGTCCTGCCCTGCAGTGCTGCCTGATCAACTATCTCCAGCATATTGCTCACATGCTTCTGGGAGTAAATACAGAAACAGCTAAATTGGGCTACCAAAATCTAGACAGGTAATTTCTTATGCTGTGCAGAAAACTGGTATCAGAGCCTTTGTAGAACTTCTGGATGATCTGTTTCAACATTTATCAGCATCTCAACTGCAACCCAAATTCCCATCTAGCAAATACGCTTTCTCTGCTGGAGCATCTAGAGACAGTGAGGCTACCAAGCTTGGAAGGCACTGTCCCAGTCACAGGTGAAAGTCCCAGACAGAGGACCTGCACCTCTGGAATGCAGCCACAAAGCTGAGATGCAGCTGCCTGGAGTCTGCTTCATCTCAGGCAGCCTGTGAGAGGGGACTGTGTGGGAGCCAGATACAGCAGTGTGGTGTGGAACCAGCAGCCCAGACTTTACCAGCCCTGTAACATCACTATCCTATAATCTCATCTAAAAAAAAAATTGCTTACCCACAAATGTTTTGCCATAGAACTGCCAGAAAGCTTATAAAAGCCCAAAGGCAGCAGTAGTCATGCTGCTTAGTCATATAGCTGCAAAGGATCACAAAAATATCCAAACAATATCTGGTACATCATTGCTCCCGAACTGCACCTATACATGCCAAGCTCTACCACCAGGAAATAAATGGGAAAAATGCATAGGGAAAATCCAAATACACCCCTGATTCCAGTTTTAGTAAGTCATGCCAGAATTATGATTTGACATTACCTGCTAATCCGTGCTTTAAGAATTCTCTTCCTCATTCTTTACAATATCTCTACATGGAAAGAGAAACCTTAGGAAGAATATTTTAATAAATGGAATGCTAATTAAAATCAAGTTTGTGACCTGAAGCAATAATCTCAGATTTTTACATATTAACTAGGATTACTAGTGGATAACACATTACATTTTTTTTTATTATTTTATTTTTGGAAAAAATGGGACAAAAAACCCAAAATATAAGAATTTATGGAGGGAAAATAATACACCCCTCCACTCTCAAAATAAATGAAATGTTTCTATATATTTATTTTTTTGAAGTTTATCTGTGGCTACATCCACCTAAGTGCCTTCTGAGAGTTGCAATATCAGAGCCTCAGGATTCATCCTGACAAGAGAGTGCCCTGCCCATCTCTAATCTCCATCTTTCACAGTAATCATGGGATTCCTACCAAGTCACAGCTGGCAAATGTTCTTTGTGCTATATATGATGAATATACCTCACAGGAGATACAATCCAGCTAAGGAAAGGAGGACCTGGGGAAAGAACAGCAAAATTAGATGCAAAAACTCAACTTCTACATGGGACCATAGAAGCAGAGCAGATGCAAACGTGCTTTGAACTGACCTGCCACATCCTGATAGGGCCAGCTACAGCAAAATATCTTAATTCTATTAAACTCATCATGAAATAGATTTTATTCTCCAATTTTACTTCTTTTATCTTTCAATTTTTTTCTGCTAGCAATCTTACAGTTTTCCTGCTGAAAAGTATTTTGGTTTTGCTTTGATTTGATGTTTCAAGAGGAAAGGAAAAAAAAACACACTACCACTTATACTCAGCAGTAAATGAGTAAAAGAATTCAGAAGGAAAAAATTAAAAGAGTGGTTGGCACCACTGCTTTTTAAGACTAATGCTAAGGACTGAGCACTGCTTACATCCCTGTCTCAGCACTCACTGTGCTGTGCTAGGAAGAAAACAGAAAACAGGGCACTGCATGCCATTTTCTCAGGAAAGGAAGCAGATTCTGTCCTTAAGAAAACAGCATGGACTGCTGGAGGTTTCATCAGCTCTGCTCCCATGCCTAGAGTCAGGTCATGAGCAGTGTGCCATCATTCTCTCACACGAGACTTGGAGAGGAGCACCGCAAACATAACTGTATTATTCTGGGTACTTAGGGAGGCTGAGGTGTGGAGAGGAAGTGGCAGCAGTTGATTTCCAAGCCCAGAGAAGAGTGGAAAGCTGAAGCCATCACTGAGCTAAAGCAGAAGTAGAACTTTTTGAATTCCAGGGCCAGAAGATTTGAGCTGTCTCACCGAAAAAGTTGTAAAGGAGAACCTGCATTGTCAGGCTGGAGAACAGAGAGCAGATATGGGCTCAGCAGCTGCCACTGGCCTTGCTACCTTGGTAGGACAGGCATGAAATTGTGAGAACCTGTAATTGAATTTAGAGCTTTTGCGTCATTTTGGTTTGGATAGTTTCATACCTCTTGACTGATTTTTCATGTTAGCAAGTTTTCTGGAATATCTTGGGGGTTGCATGAAAAAACATTAGGAAATTTGGATTTCCTGTAGAAACAAGCCCATTTTTTAATTTTATAGTTGACATTTGCTCTAAGAACAGGCTTTAGAAACAAAACCTCTCACTGATCTCACAGGTCTGCAGTTTGCAGTCGTGTGCATTTTATTTCAGCTGCTCCCTTATATTCTGACTTGTTCTGCTGTGGGCAACAGGGTCATGCACTTTTCAAATCTGGATTCCCCTGAAGTAAGGCAATCCTGACTACATTCACAAGAGACAGGATATATATTAGTGCATGGAACCACAAGACTTTTTTATCTTTCAAGTGTGTTATCAGTAGTTTCTGGGGTCATCTGCAGTCTTCACTCCTTAATCAACTGCACAACAGCCATCACATTGAAGTATGCCTGTGTTTCCAGAAAGCAGCAATTAGTGCATCAGTCACTTTACACTCCAGGTTTGTAAGCAAAGGTGAGCCAGCCACATTGAGGCCTCAGCTGGGATCCATTCTTAAATAAATTAGTGACATTCACTTTAATCATTGTGGGAATAATAATTTCTGGAATTAAATCAATCTAGTGTTAAATATTCACAAGAACTTATTGACCTTAGCATAAAAGAATGAGTACAAGAGAGTTTCCTTAATTTTTCTGAGTATCACAGTGAACATAAGACTGCAACTCATAAAATAACCTGGAGTTCCTTTGTAAACTGATGTAGCTTCATTCTCTCTACAGCCTTAAACAGCACAGGGCAGATGGGTTTAGAAACAACACAGATCTGCTCAAAATCTGTTTTCTCATGAAGCCATTCATTAGCCATACATTTAACACCAAAATAGCATTTTTTCTCTACACACCCCCAGGCCAACCACAAAAAAGTTGCAGAACAGTGACTGGGAGACAGCACATGCCATTGTTCACCTTTCCAGAGGTTTGTTTCCATCTCATCACCCTAATTTCTGGTATATTGTGGCTTTCAGGTAGAGCAAGTTTATATATCTATTTCACCACTCCACTGATCACAATATTCATCACTGCTGTTGATCCATCAACCCTGAGTCACCTGCTGGGCCTTAAATATCTGCACCACCACTCTCCACTGAGCCAGTATCTGAGTGCAATTACATTCTCCATCTCTGTGGAAGTGAGGCAGAAGTTTTGCACAGCCTGCCATCTTCGACAGTCAACACTTAGCCTAGAAGACAGAGATAGAAAACTATTCTGAAAACAAACTACAGAGAAGTCATATTGCAAACATGCAAACAACTCTGGAATCCTGGCAGGAGGAGAAATAAACAGTGAAGAATGAAGGGGACACGGTTAGACAAAGTCAGCATCTTGGGAAGCATTTGGTAAAGTGAGAGACAGATTTCAGCTTAGTAAACAAGCTATGAAGTTCTCCACAGGAAGAGCAGACATACCACCCTGGATTACTGCAATGTCTAAGCCACTTCTCCTTTGTGATGACTTTCTTAGAAAAAATCTTGGTTTTCTGCCTATTTGTTTACAGAAAACATCAAAGTGGCTGTCGCTTTTGGAATGACAACTTGAAGTCAAATGCTGTAACTTGGCCTAGACACACACTCTCATGATGAGCACACTTCCCACTTGCAGAAATAAAACAAAGCAAAAAAGCATCTGGATGTGATTTTTTGGTGTTTTGTTTTGTTTTTTTTTTTAAGATACATTTTTCTGTTTCGAGAATAGTGAAGCTCTATCACTCACAACTCCAAATTGCAGGAGAACTTCATAACAATTGCGGGTTAGAGCAGCAGGAAGGTTAAATCAATAGAAACCTTACTTCATCAGTGTATTGAAAAATGACAGGCACGTATCCCAAAGCTGTATTTTATGGTCCATGTTAATGGTAGAGCAGCTGGCTTTGTTACCTTCTGCCCTGGCTTCCTCACAAACAGCATGTGAGCTGCTCATCCCCTCAGCCCTCACAGACACGCCGTATCTGCAAAGTGCGTAAAAGTGAAATTCCTGTGGAGATTGCAGTGAAGAAAGGCATCTGTACCCCATCCCAGCAGCTGCAGGGGGTCTGTGACAGCAGTGACAGAGTGTCTTCATTGTGCAAAGGGCAATATTGACATTCACAGATTTGGACAAAAACAAGGTGTTTCGCAGGAGTGGTGTTTTCAAACTAATCCCTCACTCTTCTTTCTGTCCAGTCTTTTGACTCACCACAGATACATAATTTGGGCATAAAACAGGCAGGCAAATATCCAGAAAGCCAGTGGGGAACAACTACAAAAACCCACTCATAAATCTCCCTGGCAGAAATAAAGCAACAACCTGTAACTCAGATCAGGCCCTAATTCCTTTTTGGGTCAGCGTTGAGATGGTCTCCCCAGGGAAGTGGTCACAGCACAAAGTCTGCCAGAACTCAAGAAGGGTTTGGACAATGCTCTAAGGCACATTTTGTGATTCTTGAGGGTGTTCAGTGCAGGGCCAGGAGCTGGACTCGATGATCCCTGTGGGGCTCTTCCAGCTCAGGGTATTCTGACTCTGGATTTGTGCTCATATCTACATTTCATCTCAGTACTTCAGCACTGTGAGAGTCCATGCAGACTCAGGGCACCCAGGGGAGACAGCAACATCTTTCATGTTTTCCTGACAGCCCTTTTACACTTTGAAATGAATAGTTTTAGAGTTGTTCACATATCTCACCTACATCTGAACCCATCCAAGCTTCACAGGTAGAAGAGAGAGAGTTTCTTATAAGAACATCATTTCAGTCCCTAGGTGGAGGAAATTTCACAAACTCAATATCCATGTAAAGTATCTGCAGGCTGCATGGATGTGCCAAAACCCTCATCTGTCTTCCCAGAAATCAAAGAGCTTGCTTAACAGGAAAAATATTACCCCTGAAGTTTAGTTTTATGGGAGTTACATTATTCACAGAGGTATTGCAGCAGTAGAGGAAACAGTGAAGAGGGGAAAAAGAAAAAGAGGCCCTTTCTCTGTCTCAGCACAGTTGCTTTGCCACTTTAATTCAATGAGTAATAACTTTAAAATAAAGCATTTTTTACACCACCACAGAAACTATTGTTTACACCTTAACATTGACACCAAACACTGAAAGAAGCTTCCTCAAGTGAGTTTGAAAATAGTTGATAAAGTTACTTCATTAACAAATAAGTTGCTCTTTTTTCTTTCATTATTTATTCATGTGGAGACACAGATATGTTGGCTCAGACATAAAAATGCCAATTGACAAAAGGAAAAAAAATCTTTAAATGTAAAGTTTGCTAAAATGCTCTTACCAAGAAGTGGAAATGTGTGCTGATTATAAAGATTCACTGAACAGACTAAAATAAATTTTATATGCCTTAAAAGGGCTATATATTTCCAGCCAATTTTATTCTTTCTGGAAGGCTTTATAATGCATTTATGAAGAGACGCTTACAGGCAGGATTAAATCTCTCCTGTTTGCACAACTATAATGCAAAATATGCAAATACTGTGGTAAATTAGAGCAGTTGTTGGCTTTTCTCTTCCAAGAAAACTTGACTGTGAAGGTTTTTTTCCATTCTCCTGCTTAGCTTATTAAATTAAAAAAAAAATTTAAAAAAGATTAAAAAACCCAACAACAAACACTTATCCCAGAATTTCTATATCCTAAAACCATCTTTTCTCATGCAACATCTTCCAGAAAATCTATTGTGCATTTTATCTGGGAAAAAAAATATAGGACTACACTAGAGTGACAAGGAGTGACAAGTATGTCCTGTGAGCAAGCCAAGGCTTGTACTGAGACAGTAAGAAATAAAACAACTTACATTTAGACATTTGACACAGATACTGATCACCAGAAAGAGCATTTACTGAATTAAATTGAAACTCATGAATAATTCACCAGTTTCAGCTGATGACAAACACAGAAGTGGCAGAATATTTGATGATCAATAATTATTTCTGAGATTTTAGGAAGTGTGGCACCTTATAACTGAACAATTTAATTAAACACTAGATGTGACTTTAATTGCACATGCTGTATCAATCCTCTTTTCCTTTTGAGTTTTGTGCAGATGCTAAAAATTGTTCATCGCTGCTCAAGCAAATTCATTTCTCACCACGAATTACAAAACTGGTTCTCTAATAAAGTTTTCCAATATTACATTTTGTGCTACACTCCTGCTCTCATTAAACTGCTAATAGCCTTCAAATTATAAGTTTATTGGAAGCCATAGCTGTAAGTTCACTGACACCACATTTGAATCTCATCTGCTGCTGAGGTTTACAAGTGTCAATGCTAAGACTGATGACCTTGAGTCCAGCACCACGTTTCTCCAACAGTAGATAAAATTTCCAGCACTCAGAGCCACAACACATGCCCAAGTTGTCAGCCTCAAAAGCATTCTTCAGAAATGAAGCAGATCCATATACTTATTTACAGAGTTTTTCTATGGAAACAGTTTCATCCTATAATATCTCCTTTAAAAATGTGATATCACTGGACAAATCACACAAAGTCACTAACTTTTTTAACTAGGTCTGCTGGCTCTGTGCCATCAGCCTGGGAAGCAGAAATGCAGCTTGTTTTCTCCAAACAGGTTAAACAAAAGGGATTCATTCAGCTCTGCATCAGAGCCACTTCTCCCGCTTCTCCACTGTGGATTCCAACAGCTTTTGGGTTTTAAATATCATGTAGGATGAGGATACTGGTATTTCTCCTGAAACACTCACTGTGGGATAGTTTCTGATCTCGCTCACTTCAAAGTCTTTTTCTTGCTAGTTGTTCTGGTTTTTTTTGTTGGGTTTTTCCCCACCATGACTCCAAGTTAGAGAAAACCTCTTTATGCTGCTGTGAGGGATTGTTTTTCCTCCTGAAAACACTCCATACAAGAAGTCTCCATAAACAGATACATGATTTTGCTCACCATCTTCACAGCTTTTATCAACCCACTCTGATCAGACACCAGCAGACTGGATCTTTAAACCTCTTCTAAAGTAAATAACCCAGAATCTTTGTTTGCATCCTTTTTGAACCTATATTTTCCACCCCAAGTTTCAGAAGGAAGCACCAAAAGTGCAGTTTCCCATGTCTCTACATCCCTAGACAAAAGCAACTGAAATCACCAAAAAAAAAAAAAAAAAATCAAAACCAAAAAACTTCAGCAGACTTCCATTAAAGCTCTTAAATTCCATCTCCATGATCCTGTGGTTTTGAATATATGTAACCCTGGAACATGTGGACCATTTCAAAGAAATTTTTCATTAAAAGCTTGTCATTCAGACATCTCCTTTCATGACTATGTTAGTGTGTAATAATTTTCAGTCAAGAACTGACATTAGCCTGAGTCTTGCTGCAAACTTCTCAAACAGATTCATGGTGTTTTCTGAAACAGACAGAAATAAAAAGTCACTTCACACTTGTACAAGTATCTAATTCCATCACATCTCTGTGCATGATAGCTGAGGTGCTCGGGCCACGTGAGACCTTTCTAACTTACTATGTACTCTAACTGCCCTTGGAGTTGCCACAAATTAAATTTTTACAGGACTGAGACGCCTTTTCTTGTTAATCAAACCATCCAGCTGGATGGCACATTAAAGTAAATAATGCCAACTCTAAGCTGCAAAGAAAGCCTACAAATCACAGAAACTTTTTAAGGGAGTCTTTTCACACTAAAAAGAGATTCCAGTCTAGTCTCAGCTTCCATAAATAGAACAGCACCTACAGTTCATTTTCTATTGGTCAGGAGAGCTCATGTAAATTATGGCTTGTGTGTTCCTAAGTTGATATATTGTAAACCATTAGTTGTGTCCTGGTAGAAATAATTCCTTATAGCTACAGTGCCACATGCTACCCTCACTGCGAGAGAGCTGTGGTGATTGATAGGAAAGCCCCCCCAGCACCAGATATCCTGATGTTCAAACAGCAGACTAAAGATACAAAAAACAGCATTCAGAGGGCTGTTTTCCGTGTGTATTCCACACTGCCATTCAAATTCTAATAATTTTTTATGAGATTTTAATTTTTCTCAGTTAATTTTGCTCTAACCTTGCCCACAGCCCTTCTTTGCCTGCTTTCCTAAAGTGTTCTGCCTGCTCAACCTTCACTGACAAAACTGTTTTCCAAAGCCCAGGCTGTTACAGAGCAGTAATGGCACAAGAATTCTAAATGCAAATATTTTGCCCCAGGAGCCTCCTGTATGCCAGGCTGGGAACAGCCCCAGTCTGAAGGGCAAGGACTCCAGAGCCATGTGGTGAATATCACCCTGCACAGCCCAGAGTGGGCAGGCTCTGCCAATTAGCAGAAGTAGGGGTGTTACATCCAATTTGCTCCCAAGGTAAATCCTGCCTGCAGTCAGCATTATGCTCATTTGGTCTCAGCAGACATTTGATCTGCCTAATCAAAAGAATCCATTTTCTGCTACCCAAAGAAGGAATAATGCAGTACACTCCAGGAAGAAAAAAAAAATGCTACAGTTTTACACAAACATACTGTCAAATCATACTTGAATAATTATGGCTCCTGTGACACCTGTGTCTGGAAAAGAAAAAGATGAGTTCAATCAGTTAACATGCAACTCCTTACAGACAGAAGAATAAGGGGCTAGCAACCATGAATTTTGAATAATTTTGTTGGGTTCATTGTTCAGTGCAGAACATAACACAGGAATATCTTTTCAGGAGTTTCAGTTAGGAATATCTCCTCAGAAGTTTCATTTTAACTGCTAGACATCATTTGAATTTATCTGGACATCACAGCCTAATCTGGCTTAATGCCTCTGGTCTCTGGCTCACACATTTCAAGCCAACATTTGGAATAGCCTTCAGGGTTCTGCAACATTAGGTTTGATTCAAGGCTTTTGACACCTTTGTGTAATTTTTTAGCTATTACTCAGTTGTCCCTGTAACTAGGAGGTTTCATTAGGAGAAGTCAGATCAGGAATTTGAGTATACTGCAATTAATAACTGAATCCACACTCAGCTTCAGAATAAGAACACACAAAAGCAATAATTAAAACTGCTCAGCAAACAGCCTATCATTCTGGAGGAGCCTTCAGAAGTATTGCTCCATATCCTTGTGTGATGCCACCAAATATTACTGTAAATCCTTCTTGGCAGACCTTCCAAAGAGTGTAGCAGGTACTACATGACCAGACAGATAAATATCGTCTCACAGACCTCAACCAAAGCCACAAGAACACTCCCTTTCAGACTAAGCTTTACACAAAACGAGATTTTAGAAGTCCTGTGATCCTTGTTGCTCATTTTTTCATATAGCAGTATGTACCAACCAGCTAAACTCACAACCTGGTTATACTTCCATGCCACAAAGAGCCACAGGCAACACAAGCATTGTGAAAAACAGGCTCTGGCCTCTGTCAGCAAAAGGCAGAGAATCTTTAGAACATATCAGCAAGCACCAGAGAATTAGTAATGTTTTTACAAACCTGGGTTATTATACTTAGCAAGTGTCTCCATGGCCTAAAACAGCACATCAAAATCATGTTAGTCTTTGCTCTTTTAGCTACTTCCTTAAAAAACTATTATAATGGCACTTCTTCAGCTGAAGGCATTTGTCCATCAATATTCCAGCAGAAAATTCCTTTGCTTGAGTCACTGCTCAGATCCCAACAATTGCTAGGATAAGATGTAATTTCTTTGGGAAAGTGACCTGGCTGCCACCTAACAGGCTGAACAAAGTTACACCAGCACAGCTAACAAAAACCACACAATTTCTAATCAAACCTCAACAACAGTTCCTGCAATAAGGGCAAGTGACTTCTACAGCTAAAAGACTTTTTTTCTGCTGTGTTTCAAAGTTGTGAACACTTGTCAAAAAGGAAAAGGGAGCAGAAGTCATTCCCTATGGCATGTCTCAGGGAAACTTGAATATGGGGATCACCATCTTTGACTCTGTAGGAAGAACATTTTACTTTTCAGCACTGAATCACAGCTCCTTGTAGTCTCAGCCTATCCAAAACAGCTTTCTAGCACCACACTCTCAGCACGTTCTGGATGTTTTACAGAACAAAAATGCTGTTTTGCAATCAAATCTCATCTTAAGACATACACATTCTTGAGCACATATAGTTAATCCTGTGGAGCAAATTGATCCTTTTAATCTGTTTGTACTCTCACTCACCTGCTCTTTTTTCTTCTGTATATACTTTGTGCTTTTGTGTTGCCTTTGTTAGTATAATAATAATAAATTATTAATGTTAATTTTACTCAGTGATTATTTCTCTTTTATAACTAGTTTGTTTTCTACTTTGGATGATGATACATAATTCTTACATTTTGGAATTACTGCCACTTCTTTAGCACCTCAGTATGAACCAGCTCTTCCCAAGTTTTCTTATGCAAAGTTCTCCATAACTATTTCTACTCTAATCTAGATTACAGAAAACAGGGTGTTCCTCTCAGGATCACCCATAAAGAGTGAGGAAATTGTACCTGAAGTCCTCACCTGAATGGGCTAATTGCAGAAGGATTAAAAAATTACCTAATGTGACCTTGTAAAAACAAAAGGTAAATTAAAGTTACTTTTTTTCCTCCACAGCTTCACTATAATAGGAAAACTTTTTCTCTGGGACTTAGAATTTGCTTTTTGTCTCCATTGAAAAATTTGCAAGCATCTCTTAAATGCTCACTGTAGTTATATTGGTCTTGGGAGGGAAAAAAAAGCACATTACTGAGGTCAGTGTGTCCAATTCTGCTGTAAGGGCAGTGTGGAAGTGTCCTTTGTACACCAAGGATGGATGTGTAGCCAACACCCCCAGTTTGACCAAAGAAGATGAGAAGCAGAGCTCAGCTTTTATCTCAGGCACATGGAAAAATCTTCTGAGGCCATTCATTCAAGGTTCTTCAGTCCTCAATATTTGTTCTAATTTAGATACTTGGCACTGTGCAAGGGGAGACTCAGCTGTCTTCCTCTGCTCAATACATAGTTAAATGCAACACATTTTAGAAGTTTTATTTTGCTTTTTATCAGAAACTCCAGAATTGCTACTCATAAGACAAGTTTCTCAAAATTCTAGGTTTCAGCCAATACAAGGATATTACAAATAACATACCCTCTCTATTTAGCTGGGATTTTTATAACATCCATTAAGGGGCTTCATCTAAATACTGACTATAAAGCTGAGACAATCAGCAGCAGCTATCCACTCTGCTGAGATGGTGCACCAAGAAAGGGGGGAGAGAGTTTTGCCTTCCCGTGGGGCAGCTGAGAGCCACTCTGTCTCAGAAAAAAACCCAGCCTCCTGGTCTACAGGGAATAAATCTATTACTGCCGTCGGCTTCCATCTTCAAGACAAGAGTCTGGAGAAATCATTCACATTAAGCATGATTTTTTTTTTTTCAAGACTGATAATAAACAGAAAGCTTCACATTCCAAGGCTTAACCTATCAACTGACAGAAGCTGAGCATGTTGTATTGTGAGATTTCTCATATATTTTCAATCCATCTGGTACTTCCCAGAATATTGGGCTAAATGGGCAATTAATCTAATCCGGTACAGCAATTCCTAAATGTATCTTTCCCTCTAAAGACACACAAATATAGAAATATAAACAGTGTTGTAAACATTTGAATCTGATGTACTGGAGGTCACTGAACAGCACACAATACTCCCTCCTTTTCCAATCCACAGAACAGTGTGCTTTGTTTCCTCATAATTAATTTCTATTTCATAACTAAGCTTCTAGACAGCTCATTACTTAGAAAAGAATTAAATGCTCATGACTATGAGGTTTAAATTGGTATTTTCAATAGATAAAACTATTGAAATAGGACAGTAAAATATCCTGATTTCAAGAGCAAGACACATAACACAGAGTTCAAGTAGTAAAGCAATTAATCTTCAACAGAACAGCACATGGTAGCTCTGAAAACAAAGCTCTAAATTCTGACAATCATCCTAAAATATTTAACACTGAATCTCTTCTGAGACTTCTGTTAGAACTCAATAGAAAAGCCCCATCGTCTGCTCACAAAATAAATGCAAATCCTTACAAGGCTGGATAACTGTAATATGGCTCCAGGCATACCTTTGGTTCTTTCTTACTATCAGCTCCTATGAGAATCACCCTATTCCCTGATGCTCAGGGAAAGCTCTTTAAATGCCTGCTTTTTCCATTTTCTTCCAACACAGTCATTTTTAAACACCACCTCATTTTCCTCTCACGTTTAACTCTTCCATTAATGACTAAGAGCAAGAGTTCACATTTCAGTGCATTAGTCCAATCTGCTCTCATCTTGTGATTTTCACATTGTTCTATAGTTTGTGAAAACTATTCAGCAAGGTAAATAAATAAATTAATTAACACTGTACCCTGCCAAGGTAAACTCAGAAAGAATTATTTACAGTCAATCCTTGAAAGAGATTAGCTCACTTATGACTGATGCCTCCCCTTGTGCTTCACTGTCATGGTCACACTGAACACACACCCACAGTGGCAGCACTTGGCAGCACTTTTTTGATCCCCCAATTTACAATACACACATTTGAGTGATAAATTAACCTTTGGTTTGAAAATTGCTATGGTCTCCAAAAGGCTGAAATGAGGAACCCCAAATTTAGCTTCCTTTTCACTGACCCAGTACAACACTCAGTCTTGTGTGCCCTCAATTTCTTTCTTATGTTGTTGGAACCTTTGGGACATGTGTTTCCTCACAGAGGTACAATGACCAGCACAATGGCTTTATCCCAGTGGTGACCTCCAAGTAGGAGTTCAAAATGAAGTTTGAGGACAAAACACTGAAAAGGTAAAGGGCATTTCTCAGCTCAAACTCAGACACAAATTCTCAGCCCAAAGTAAAAACAAATTTTTTTTTTTGATTATGCTAATTCACACCAGGAAAGAGGCCAACTATTTTTTTCTTAAAGGTGGGAGGGATTATATATGCAATACTTGACTCTTACTATTTCTTAAATGAATTCACTTCAGCCAGTTACATAATTTGCCCCAGCTAGAGGTCCTAAAAAAATGCACAATCATATCTTAAAGTTCATCTCAGTCCCATCCTTAGAGAAATGTAATAAAACTATTCAGTCCTCCTTCGTTAGCCATGCTTACTTACTCTTTGTTTTGATTTCCATGAACTCTTCTCATCTCCTGTTTTGTCACTTCTTTCTTAAAAAACAGCCCCAAAAGTAATATTCCACACACTCTGCTCCATCACATCATAACACAGTACACACTCCTTCAGTTGATGACTCAGGTTTCTGCTCAAGAAAAATATATTAGACTTAGACTTGTCAGATGGCATTCTTGAGAAATTAGATCTGAAAATACTTCAATTGTGATTAAATAGACAATAAATCTAACACTAAACCATAGGGCACTGCTGCAGGAATGAAACTTAAATCAGACATTTTAGTTTCTTTTATTTGCATAAAGGCATTGCTTCTTGGCTTGTATGCCCTTGTATATGTTTGTGAGAGGGCTACTCCCTGTGCAGTAATAAAGCAGCATGCCCAGTCAATCACACATTACTGCTCTATATCAAATAAACATGGTTTCTTGCTTAAAACAGAAAAAAAAGGTCAGAACCCAACAGAAGAGCAAAAAAATTGAGAGGAGATAGAGGAATCACTCAGAAATGAGTGTGTAGTTATAAAACAGCTCTTGTTTTTCTGTGAGGCTGTATCATCAAGTCATTTGTGAAGGTTCAAGTGGCCCATTACTATTAAGAAAAAGAATCTCAAAACTCTGAAGAGCTGAATAACTTTAGTAGGTAGATTATTTCTCTTAAAACTTCAAAAATACATTTTTTTATTATATACTATCAATTTTGAGTTCAGTTTAGTGTTTTCCAGCCATCCAATGGTAAGAAAATACATGGCTCTTGATACCCTTGAGTCCCATTTCAGTGAATATCTGGCAGTTGGGGAAGTTTGGGCATCACCAGCTGAGAGCTGCCCTGGAAGAAGCCAGAGTTGGAAGTGTGTTTATCAAATTGCCTCCCTTTTTTTCCCCACAGTCTTACAGCTATTTATATTCTTCTTGCCAAGCCTGCAGAAGACCTTTGAAATAAAACTGTGTCTCAAACGTTCTCCTTTCATTAACTGTCTCCAGACAAATCAATATATTGTGTCGGAGATGTGGGCAGCATCTTTCAAGAGAAACAAATTGCCATTGTAACTTATAACTCGCAATTAGTCATGCAAAAATGAAATGCTCTGGAAATAGGGTCTGCTTTATAAATGCTTCATTGTGAAGAGTAGATGGTGCTTCAAAATGCTGGTGGAGTAATACGTTCTTGTTTGTCAACATACTATTCCCATACGTAATTAGAAAATTGTGTGCAAGCTGACCACTTTACTTTGCTCTGTTAAGGAAATGGGCCACTAGCATTAAAAATACCATGACAAAACATCCACTTTCAACTATGGAATGAAGAATAATTCCAGTCACTAAGCTGCTTTCACTGCTCATCTCTGACATATGTCATCTGTGCCCTTTAACTGAAGTCAATCTTCTTCCCAAATATTACAGGAAAAAAAAAATGTAATATTAAAAAATTAAGAAAGGAGGGTCAATTATTCAAACATCTTCATGTGTTTATAGGGTAAACACAAAGAATCAGCTTAATTGCATCTAAAAAACTTGGAATGAGGACTAGGAAAATTTTCTACCACTAAAGCTCATGACACTACAGTAAGGTTGCCAGGAGAGGTCATATAATCTCCTATACTGCCCTTACACATGCCTGAAGATTTTTGACAGCTCCAGAAGAGACCCACATTGTGTCAGGGCAGAGCAGTGGATTCAGCTCCTTCTCAAAGTGTTTTCCAGTGTGACATTTCCATTATTCTCTGCTTACATGCACCCTGGCTCTATAAGGACATTGCTGGGCTTTTGCATTCAGATGAAGCTGACAGGGCTTGGCATAAGTATAGGGTGCTGTCAAAATACCAATACATGCTGAACCAGAGCTTTTCTTTAACACTCCATGGTTTTTCATTATTGAGACACGGATGAAGTCTCTGCACACTTCAGTTTCCTGAGGTCATTATAACATGGTTTTTATTAACTGGTCAGTGCTGCTTGGTTTTTTTTTGCAGCTGCAAAAAAAGACCTTCCTGAGTAACATGAAATGCAGTTTTTGTTCCTGGTGAGCACAGCTGCATAGGAAGAGGGGTCTAAAAGAAGTTATTTATTTTACTAAAACAAGGAAAAATTAGGTACTTGTGGTAGCTGTCATTTAAACAGCAAAATACAACAAATGTTATGCTATGAGAGATTAAAAAGAACAAAACAACAGATATAGTGCAATCTACCTTCAAAAGATAGTCAAAACTAAGTAGCAGGCTGGTTACTAGTTTTTCATCCTTTCTCAAATCAAAAATCTTTCCACAACTAACCAATCAATGACCCAATCTGAAGATACATAAAAACATAGGAAAACCGTACTTGGAACAGAAGCGTTCACATTTTTAGCCACATTTAAGGCCTCCACAAATTGATGTGAGTATCCAGTTTGCCTGTTATTTTATTTTTAACTGCATTCATAAAGAAAACTGATGCCCTCAGGGAGATCTCTATAGCTGGCCCACCTAATACTGTTCCTGGTCAGTACAGCATGACTGTTCCCTTCAGTACATACTCCCTAGTTTGCTCCATTACCCAAGAAATCACATTTTTCCACTAGCCTGAGATAAAAATCAGGTAGCAGTCATGAGATCTGATGGAAAAATATATTTTACATAACCAGTCTTTTATGCTCAAGAAATAAAAGATATCACTTCTTTATTGTGTACACAAAACAGAAAGGTCCAGGGCAGGCAAATTAAAGCGTTTCCAAAAGACACTAAAATGTAAAAACTTTCAAGCATTTCAGAGTCTGCAGGGTGAGTACCAGAAGCATAGTCTCCCATCTGAAATAAAAACATTTCAAGTTTGAATTCACAAAGTGTTTGTTTCTTTTTTTTTTCCTCCCCTGAACAATGTCTGCAACAACAGACATGGATAGCGGGGCCATCAGGGAAACTTATTTTCAAGTAGCCAATCTTTTACCTCTGACCACTACTGAAACATGGTTTGGTACTGAACATGTCACACAACTGCTCTGAGTTTGTTTTGTTCGCCTCTACTGACAGCTCATATAAGCAGGCTTTCACTTAACTAGAAATCCTGCCAATTTTAATCATGCAAAAAAACCTAGGCAAGCATGACAAGCATTAAGAAGAAAACAAAACTTCTTCAAAGATGTTACAATCAGATTAGTTTTCATAGAGTAAGACATAAAAATCCGTGAAACTTCTGGTCTATTAAAGTCTAAACAAAAGATGGATACACCTGAACTCAATTTCTGATTATCCATGACCCAGAATTACAGGTTCCTTTTCTTCCCTCTCACCACAGCACATGGTATTTCTTCCACTCACTGCCAAACATATGTTAAACAATCTCTGATGGTCGTTGTCTCTGTACATTCGCACAAAGGATTACAAATGCTCTTAGACCAAAATCAGGCTGATTGTGCCACAGGGTTTACACAAACAAGAATAAACATCATCACACACTATTATTTCCTTAATCACATGAGAGAAAAGCAAAAAGACTGGACAAAGCTTCATCCCTAAGATAAATAGAGACACACATTCTTTTGCCAGTATGGACAAAGGCTCAGGAAATTTCCAAGAGAAAGATATGAAATTCTTTCCTCAAAAAGGGGTGCAATATTCTCTGCTCCTCACTTGGGATAAAGAAAAAACTTTCTGTGTGACATTTAAATTCAGTGTGTTTTGTTGCTTCTCTAATTTTAGAAAATAGAAATCTATTATTCTTTATGTGGTGCCTTTTCTTCCTTTAATACTGAGAGAGTTCTTCTCTCTCCCTCTTAACTGCATCTAATTTTTGATGAGTGTGTCCCTGCTACTCGTTCTTGGTTTGGTTTGCTGTCTCAAATTTTAGCAAATTTACCCCTTTTTTTGAGAGAGTCACATTTCACCTCTTCTGTCTCTCTAAAGACCAAAAAAAATCCAACAATAAATAAGCAAGCTTTATCTTGCTTTTTCAAATAAAACAAGCATCAGCTGTTTCCTCCTTCTCCATCCCCAGCTCTGTCACAGCTCACCAGGGAACCAGCCCTCTGCATACCTCCACACCACTGTCAGTATATTTGGAAAACCCTTGACCTCAGGTTAGAATGTACTGCACAGCTCTCCAGGCTCAGTATTCATATTTACTCTCAATTGTCTTTAAAACAGATTTGTTTATACAGCCAGCTGTATGTTGGAAGCTGCACAGTTGTTGTTTGCATCCTGCCTTGAGCTGTTTTCCCACAAAGGTTTCTGCTGCCCCTTTGCCCACATATTTATTCCCTGCAACTGGGATCAGCTGCAGTCCCTCTACCACTCCACTCTTGTGCTGTAAACTGATGAATTCTAATCAAGATATCTCAGGGCACTTTACAGTCTCTCAAAGTCACTTTCGTGTTGCTTCATCTACTGCCCTCTCTTAACAAGTATTTCAAATTGGATGATAGCTCTAGAAGGTTTTACTCAGATACAAGTAGTACCCATTTTCCAGCCTTATTAAATCATAAAGCACTTGATTCATTTCCAGGGATTAGGTCCAAAATATCCTCTGGCTATATTGACCATTCAACAAATTGCATTATGAAAGCAGCACTACACCAGAGTAGCTCTAAAAGCCTGCTTTCCTTGGATTTTGCATGGTTATTATTGCAATCAATATTGGAGCAATTCAAATCCCTCATGATCAATCCCCAAGGCTTCTTTAAGGTACTTTTCTTATAGGTACAAACATTACACCAATATTTTTTGAACCACCCTCAGGGTCTGCAGCAACAACCTGCCTTTTCATCAACTTCTCTCCGTACTGCCTCTGGTTTATGGGACATATCACACATCTCTTGGGAAATTCTTTGCCATCTTTCAGTATTAATTCTTGCTAGAGTCAGCTTTGTTTTCTAACTCTCAAAGCTCTAGAGCTTTCCTCGATGTTTGGCTTGCTATCACACCCTTGAAAATGATAGTTCATTCAAAACCATGTGGGAGAAAAGTTCCTTTTAAACATCAAAAGCAACAACAAAATTCAGTGCTGTATTAAATATTTCAGAATATTTCAATTCTGAAAATAAAATACCTTTTCCCCACCAGAAAGATGTGTAAGTCTGACTCTAATCAGGAGTCTGGTATTTTTTTTCCTTACTTGGATAAATACACAGTTCTAACAGGAAGAAAATCTCTGGTGTCTAAATCCCTAACTTAGGGGGAAAATTCCATCTCCTCACTCAGAGAAATGCTGCTTTTAGTATGTGTTTCTAGAACACTATACCATAAAAATATATCCTGTCATTCAATTCTGTACCTTGATGGTGGTCTACAGTATGACCTCCACCACATCCCCCAAACTGAACTTAATTTTAACCTGTCTACTGCAGGGGTTAAATTAGTTAAAATCCAATGGAATTTCTATTTGATGCACTCAATGGTGTGACAAATCAAGGGAAAAGGCAGGGGCACAAGAAGGGTGCACTAATTTCAATCAAGTCTGAGTGTGTGAATGCCAGAGAATGATTGGATCTCAGATTTCATCATATGTGTGAGTATTGCTTTATTGTGAACATTTACATTAGTAGTTTAATCCCGTTAGGAAAAGAATGCTGAAAATTGGTTTCAAAATGTTCCCTTCATTAAATCTCTTGCAATTTCTTTTGAAATAAAAGGCACAGTCTGAGGTAGTGAGAACCTCACAGATGAACTGTTAGAAACATTAGGTAAAGACCTCTCAACCCTTAAAAGGAATGAAATTGTGCTGCACATTTCCCAGCTGAATAGTTTGCAACATATTAACATCATTTGGGGGAATAGAATTTTAAGTAAAGGCTGTCAATGTGTATCACACATTTACAGGAAATCAGAGACAAAATGAAGAGCTTAAAATGCGTGAGGAAGCCACATCCATACATTTTTTTTTTTCTAAGCTCTCTTTTCTGCCCACTCTGGCGGTTTATTTACGATATTTCACTGTGCAGGGAGACAGAATAATGTTGTACCATCATATGAAATCTCAGGTTTGTGCTTCAGCAAGGTCCCACCTCAGATAAGATCTCATAAGATTGTCCTAAGTCTTGATTTCTTCTATCTTGTATCAGAGACCAGCAGGCACCTGCACTGGGTACAAGATCAGATGACAAGTACAGAGTTCCATTCTGGAAATAATGCTTTGGAGGAAACTCTTGTGGGAAGCAGAACTTGGTCCAGAACTCTTCTGAGTCCTGTGATGTGTTAAAAGCAGTTAATGTGGCCTGGTGCATGTTAAGTAATCTGCTTTTGTCTCTGTCCTCAATCTTGCCCAAATCACATGAACAGCCAACTATCAGATTATTAGAAATATCTGTGGTTTCAACCTTAAATTCAAATTTTCTCAGATCTGCTGTACACAGCAAACAGACAGGTAGGGACTGCTCTAAATTAGTCACAATTTATGATACTGATGATATATATGGCTCTAGTCTCTTCCCTGAAATTTCTAAACTTGACTCTCCTGGATGCCAGGACATTTTGGCTCGTGCTCTTTCCAGCTCTCACAAAAACTAAACAAAGGAAAGTTTCCCTGAAATTGGTCTGTTCTGTGAACTTATACACAGATTATTTTGATGGATTCATACTTTTGAAACAGAACACTTTACCTAAAATTCCTAAACACACCTAAAGGCAAAATGTTTCAGACACTTAAAGTTTCTTCTGTAACTACAAATTAAGGATAAACATCTTAGAGAAACACTTAGCTTTTCTATTCAGCAATGTAGCACACTGAAATAAAAGCACGATGATACTGAAGAAATTACATAAGTAAGGCATATTTTTTAGAGGAAATATTCTTTTGTTCTCTCCACTCAAATTTCTAATAATCTTTTCTTTCTGTGCAAAGCACTTATGCATTATTAGGATATCAGAATTAATTTCAAAAAGAAGTTTGACAAAAATGCATATCGGACCCACACAGGAAACTACAGGAAAAACTTAAGTACTAATCTATTAATGAGATAAAACAGGGCAGTAGAAGACCAATGTACAAAGAAGAGTATTTGGTAGAGTCTCCAAAAAAATGGATATTACAGAAGCAGCACTAAAAGTAACAGCACACAGGCAGCCTTAAAATCCTCCAGTTTCACTGCTGTGAGAGTATTTTGGAAGTAGGAAAGTAGGAGTATTCTTACACTAGTAACTGCCTCCATACTGGTGGCCTGATACACCTGAAATGAGAGGGAATAAATAACCCGTTGGAAGCTTCCCATGTCACACACCTCTGTTGCCTTTTTACTGAGATTAAACAGGGCATGTTATCTCTGCTCAGAACAAATATCCACAACTTTAAATCCAGGAAGGTTAAAAACCTTCTGCTGACCCATTTCACTGCATAACACTTATAATCACAATTATATTGATAACAAAACCAGAAATGGTGCTATCAAAACTAAATGAGGTTTTCCCTGAGCTTACTGTTGATCTACCCTCTGGTATCAGTTGTTTAAAACAGAGAGTCATGAAGAAAAAGTTTTCTGTGGATGGAGCCAACACAAACTAGAAACACATGCTATATATTCTCCTTGGTGGGTGATTTTTCCACATTTCAGTTCAGAAAAGGAAATTTATAAATTAGTTTTCACCTGCAAAGATGCAATGGCTGAGAGAAAGAGAAAGAAATATTCCTTAAATCCAAGCTCTCATTAGGAGGGGACTGCACAAAGCAACATGCAGAAATCCCATTTAGGCTGGCAAAGCATAACTTCAATACAACCTAAATGCAAAAGTGCACAGGAAAACATTAGAACACTTTCTCATGTTCTAGCAGAACATGTGGTTGAAGTTAAGCATTTGCTTTTATTCTTTCCCAAACTACGAAGCAATGAACAGACACTCTTCTGTCTTCATGTGTTCTAAGTAAGGAACAGCAAACTATTCCATCTATGACAACTGATTCTATGTATCAAATAACTCTAGGAGGTATCCCAAAGCAGAGCTGCAACTCTTTAAAATACTAATCCTAAAATCTGCAACATAGCTGAGTAACCATACTGGCTGCAACTAACAAGAAACCAATTTAACAAAAACTCTCCCCGGAAGTCCATAGCAAGGAAGGTATTATTTAAAAAGTGCTTCATATGAATTGATTGTATTTCATCTATGCAGTAATGCTTATTAGTGCCAGAAGTCCAGCATTAACTCAAGAATGACTGGGTCTGTGCCTACACAGACACCCAGTCAAACAATTAGGAGCCTAATCACTAAAGAGTTTAAGACAGAAAACAGATGTTCCAGCCAATTTTGTCAGAGCTGGGAGCCTCTGAAGAGAGAAGTCTGGATTGTTACACTTGCTTATTCCTGCAGAGCCAGAGATCATTCTCATTACTGTGTTTTGAAGCGGTAATTTCTGAATGATGATGCTGGCAGAACTACAAACAAGGACTTACACTAATCCAATCTGGATGTCACTAGCACGTGTAAGACTCTCTTCAGACTTTCACAGGTCAAGCAGGATTTAAGCTCCACTCCATTAATAAGACAGAAAGACACCATTCTTGGGCTTTAAAAAGTGTCTTTGCCACAAATGGCACAGGAATCCAGAGTGGATAGCAATTACTTGCCCTGCAACAGGAGCTCACTGAAATAATTCATGTACATTGTACTGCCAGCCATCAAATTGCTTTAAACAGCTAAAGCTTATCTTACACCAAGCATTTGCAAAACAATAACCTTGCTAACCCAGAACTGCCTCTCCATGTACATAAACTTTTGTTGTAACTGATAGCCCACTCTCTAAGAACAATAAGCAATATATTATAAGCAATATCTATAACTTCAAATGCTCTCCTCCAAGATATTGGACAAGAGGATTGAGGGTTGGTTCAAACCTCTGGGTCCAAAACACAGGTATTTGGGGTCTGGTTGTAGATCCAAGGTAAAAAGCCAATTAAAGGTATAATTTTTTTTAAATTTTGATATTACCTAGAGCAGCTTCAGGAACTGCTAAATTCTCAAAAAAGTTCTCTCTAACTACAGAAAAGCTTACAAGACAGATGAGAACAAGGAGCTTCCCATTTCTCCATCCCAGAAATAAAGCCCATGTGTGCTCCAGCCTCACTGGAAGAGGCAAAAAGTATTTTTTTTTTTTAAATTGTGAGACAAAAATAAACCAGAAACAAGAACACATCAAAGTCCTCCACTGCTGAGGCCAGAGAAGCAGTGGCCCATGGAACACACCACATAACATGCCTACATGACTAGAGGAAAAATTCACATGCACACATCCAGAGTGCTTTCAAATCAAGCTGTCCAGATGTTTCTGCACAGCTGCATGTCAGTGATGTTCTGTGGGCAGCGTGCAGCAGACCAAACAAGCCTGTATTGCTGTGCAGAACACCTGCAGGAAAATGAAAGCACAACCATAACTCAGAAAAGCTAAAATTAACTTCTCTTGCTCATGCTTTATAACTAGAGCTCAGACAGTGTGCATGAAAGAAAAGGGAAGGGTAACCCAGATGAAGACAGCTAAAAAAAAGAGAAAAATATATCCTTGCATTGGTTTTCAATTTGCATTGTAATTATGATTTTTTTTTTTTTTACATTTCTCTCAGCAACCCATTTTCACATTCTCTTTCCCTCCTCTTTTTGTTCTGTGTGTTGCTGATTTATGCTCCTTCACAGAGGAACTTAATCATTTGGAAAACTTCAAATCACAAAAACTCTAAAAAATTAAGTACACAGGCTGGAACAGTAATGAATAGTTCTGCTCAAAGAAGCTCTGACCATGCAATTTCTGTTAAAAGATGTTGCATAGAATGTCACTGATTTTAATTACATTTTTGATCATGGAATTGGTAAGGTCCATGCTGAAATTTTCTCTCATTTTCAGAGTCTCAGAGTGAAAGTAGGGATTTTTCTGGAAAATAATGCTTCAAGCCAGCTCCAGTTCACACAAGAAAAAAATTCATTTTGCTCTACTAGAAAGTAAAATAAACTTTAAAACATCAGAATGTGTTCTCTGACCAAAACCTGTCTCTATCTGACCAAAAATTAGCTTTTTGAAATGCAGACACTTGGGTACTTGAGCATGACAGGAATTCAGTGAAATGCAGAAGAAAATTCAGAAACCTTTATTACTTCGACAAATTGCTCAGATATCACTAACATAAATGCCTACAACTTGAGCTAAAAGCATCAGAGATTACATCTCCTATTATTTGAAGCAGTTAAAGGAACAGAGTTGAATCCTTTTCTGATATTCCAAGAACTTGAACAAATGTGCATTGCTGCATCTCTCATAATGATCTATTGAGAAGATTTGCTGATCCTCATGTCTTCAGATCATCCTCAATTTTAGGCTTTTTCAACTAAAACCTCCCCAGATTGCTATAATCTTCAGAGCTCAAATAGTGATAGAGAAAATCCAAACAGGCAACAAGAGCATTAGCTCAGCCAGGTTTTCCAGACATACTTTCTGCAGAAAGAAGCTCCTTGGCTAAGGCACCGAAAGAAATTTACTGTAGGAGAAAAGCCTACAAACTTATTCAGAGGCAGCAAAAGTGAAGGTCGGGGTTAGTGCTACACCTGTCCTTTGGTTAAAGAGAATCCTCACAGCTGTCAGTTACTATAAGGATTAAAATGAAATTCTCCTTTAACAACACAGGATTTCCCTTGTAAAAGGCTTAGAAACAAACTCTCCTCAGCAGGGGATTTGTAAAGGGAGCTTGGAGCCTGAGAGACCCACCCAACCCTTGCTTAATCTAGGCCATAAATGTGATCAGGAAAGAAAGCAAGAGCTTCACTTGAACTCAGTCTATGCACTTGAGGCAGCACGAGTTATTAAAGAAATCCAAGGATGTTCACACAAGCTGGACATCCCAATGAGGACATATGGTACAAGAAATGCAACAACAGTGTAGCAGCAACAGCAAGAATATTAACTACTTAAATACCATGAAAAGTAACTGATGACAGGTGTAGCTGCATTGCCTTTCAATAAATAAATAAATAATCAATCTGGTTTAGATGAAACCTCAGAAGCCTAAAGACTTGAGACAAAACCTATGTGAAAATTCACACTATGATGAAGTGTTTGGACTGACAGGTCTTCAAACCAGAGCTCACTTCTGCTGTGCCTCTCCTCCTCCTGCCATCACATCTCCTTTCTCATGGGATCTTGTTGAAATCTGTCCCACCTGCAACCTCACCTTCTACTGCTTCTCTCATCACACAGATCTCTCTTGGCTTCCTAATTTTCAGCCCATTACTTCCTCAGTGAACTCCCATCTCTCATGTCTATTTTCACCTCATTTTTCCTCTTCTTATGAATGTTTCTCCCTATAAGGATCTTCTTTCCCAAGTCACAAGTATTTTAAGATCTTGGCCTTTACAAATCCACCCTTCAGAGCAATGTATTATCCAGATTCCATGATATTGTTTTTAATCTCAAAACATGAACTGTGCTGTCTAGTCTGCCTGAAGTAGAACTGGATGGGAATCAGTTTTCCCATGCCATGAAAGATCCTGAGCTTTAATTGCCTTCTTTTTTGCTGTTTCACAATGAAATAAAACTGACATCATTTGATATTTTTATTAAAACCAGAGACAGATATCTATCTCAGACTAGACAATAAGTCTTGCAAAGGTACTCATATGGGAAAATCTCAGTCTACCTAATTAGCATGAGAATTTTTCAAAGGTTCACCCAGATTAATGATTTTCATATTGTGCTCAGGGCTAAAATGGGAACCCAGCACCACTTTACTTCCTTTCTCCCAAAAAGTAATATTATGCTGGGGAAAAACCTTCTATAAATGTTTCATTCAGATGAATATGGCCTCAAACAGGTAGGATTTGAACAGAAAACTTGTCTAAAAACCAGGTATCTGCTTTAACCTGAATCGTCCCCTACAGTTCCTCTCCACCCAAAAGGGTGTCCCAGTAATTCTTAGCTAAAGCTCACCTGCAGATAACCATCAAGCCTAACATTTTCACCATTTATCTGGTCTTCACAAAGCATCTTTGACTGTGTCCAAATTATGCTTTCATTCTCCTTTCCAGTCGTATCCCATATTAGCTTCTGGGATTTCTTCACCGTGTGGGAGCCATGGGACTGGCTTTGGTGGGCTCTGTATGAGTGGCAGAGGTAGCCCAAGACAGATACCTTCTGATGAGTCCTCCTTTTAGCCATTACAAGTGTCACCTTCCACTGTCCCAGTCTTCTGGGCATAAACCATAGAGTATGTCTGACACCAGCCCTTGGTCTAGTGTAGCATATTAAGCAGACTTTACCTACATATAAATATAAAATCAAGACTACTCTGAAACAAACCAAGCCAAGTAAATCTGTCTCAGGTGATGGCTAGCAGTGGATGTCACAGGAAACATTAAAACTGAGTAAATCTATAATCAAATTTCTCCAGTTTTACTGCTCTGTTTCCTGAACCAGAGGTTTCTCTTCTCCTTTAAGACTTCCTATGTGATATTCTCCCATTAATTTATATAAATGCTATTTTTTTGAAGCTCTTACATGTCATTTCTCACCTGGATTCTACCTGCAATCAGCCCATGAGCCAATCTAACACTGATTCCTAAGCTCTCCAATACATCTTTATGTTTTCCCTTCTGAGGCTCCTCATGGCAAGTGTGCACATCCTTTCATTTTTGTGACCATGACTGTGTGTGGTGCTTGGCAGTAGCCTGCAGCTACAGCTGGCTCTGCCCAGAGCTATATCATGTCGTTTGCCAAGCTGTTGACATCTTGTTCTTAACAGGGACACATCAGGGTGAGGACACCCTGGATCTGTGTTTGACAAACAGGAGAATACTGTCCCATGACTAGACAGTACAGCAACAAAAAATTACAGCTCGGGTAGCCAAGCTGTAGGGGTTTGGGAGTGGGAAGCATCATCTGCAAAGTGGTTTGCCCACATCCTGGCATGAGTCTGCCATTTAAACCAATTTGTCTCTGAGGAAAAAAACTCTGGGTCCTTCCAAGGAAAGGTCAGCCACATTTATCTGCCAGATTCAGTCTCTCAGTGTCAACAAAATGGCAACTATCCACACAACAACAGGTAAATGTATTCTGGAGGAGGAGGAGTTCCACAAGTAGTACTGACAGCTGGAGTGAATATGACCTCAAGGCTGCCCTTCAGGCCATTTGAGAATGGCAGGTGATTTAACAACAAAAATCTGATCACATTAACACAGGGGAGGGAGGGGATATCAAAATAAATGTACTAATCCAAAATGGGCATCACTGCTTCTACCAGATCTTTGCCTTTGACTATTATAAAAACAATGTTACCATTGTTACAAATGTTTCATTATTTGGGTGATTGTTTAAGTAATACCTCCTAGAGAAATGTTATTGGCATCAGTGCCTTAGCTTTTACATAGAAAAAAAATTTCAGCAAAAGCTGAAAGACATGAACTGATGTCTTCCTATCAACCATATAAATTGGGAAATAAATGGAATATACCTTTATTTACTTGGAGACATCAGGCACAATGATTTGGAAGGTCTCTCAAACCTCTGACTTTGTGTGATCAAACCTTATCCAGAAAAAGAAAATCTTTATTAAATCTAATATTACAATTATCCTTTTCCTCTAAAAAGCTTTCATTAAAACAGACCTGAAAATTAAAGCTTGAATAAAACAGCGCTTGTGTAAGGTTTGGGAATGAGGGGGATCTAGGAGTCATCCAGGGAAGGGCTGTAAGTACATCAAATATGTAAACAACACTTACTGTCAGAATTATCCTAAAGGATTCTGAACTCCCACAATTCCTGTCTCATCCATAGCTTGTGTTTCTTCTCCAAGAAATTTTGTAATTTCCCCCTGGCATAATTATCCCTTTAACTAAACTAGTTTGTAAATATGCAGAGGACACAAATAAACTCGTCATGGGCAATAAAGCCTTGCAAATCTTCTATTGTACTGCTCCAATTCCTTACCATCCCTCCAATTTTTAATTGAATGGTTGCCATTAAATGGTTCACTTTAATATGCAGCCAGTGAGGTTCCTTTAACATGCGAACTACTGTACTCCCAGAATAAGCATTACTTGCATGACATTTCTGATTCTAATTATTTTAGGTTATTTTCCAACAGTCATTAAAAATAGAGGGATTTTCTATATTCAATTAAGAAATAGGCCAACAGCCTAAGAAAGAGCCTTAGCAAATACACTTTAGGTATTCTCAAATATTTTAAAACTGCTGCCAGAGGAAATGAGTATGGTTTCCAAAGCTGCTTTCTGAAACTGCTGCTAGAGATAGCAGGATAAGCTGTTGTAATCCTAGGTCTGGAAGCAGGGATACCACATCTTTCAAACTGCTGTAGGCAGCAACCAGGAGACCTTTCCCCCTCCTTCCCCACATTTTAAACCTGTTTCCAGCCCACTGGAGTGGGAAATGCATGCAGTGATACCACAGCCAGTTTCTGCCACCAAACAGATGGTGACTGCTGGAAGCCAGCAACACAGATCCTAGTCACTGAAACTTTATTGGGAGAGCCCACCAGTGTGAATAAATGTCTTTAGATGGACTAATTAAAATGACTCTTTTCATTAGTTAGGACCATCTGTTAAGGCGCAGACCTGGTGGAATTGCACACAGGTGGACATTCCTGGGTGGGAATGGGCAAAAGAGCTTCTCACGGCTCGTAAAGCTCTTGTGCCCTAATAGCAGGCTACCAAGTTTTCACACAATGTTCCCTCAGGCTGTGTCCACAGAAGGACTTTTACCCATCTCTCCAACTCACCTGGACAGGTGCTCACTGGTATTGAGCACCAAGCTCAAAAGCCACTTAAGTCTTTCTAGCTAAGCGTGCCAAATATGTCTTCCTGCTATGACTGTCTGTGCCATCCCATAATTACCCTGTTATTTGCATGCGCAGCAAAAGGGGCGGAGAAAAATAAATTATTTTTACCCCCCAAAAATTACAAAACACTATCTTGTAAAAGCTCAGGAAAAATCCACAAAAATAAATGTGGAATCTGCAATACCGAGCTTTGCAGAAAAGATAGTGATACATAACTCTTCCAAGCTTTTGCTTGAAATCAAATCCTTCACACAGTACAAGGTCATCCATAAGACTGAGCAGTAAAGCCCTACACACTCTTGTTCAGCTTTCCTGTGAAAGCCACATAGACATTACAGATACAGTGCAATGGGCTTGACTTGCAGTTTTACATTTATTCTTTGTTTTCCCTCACCCTGGAACACCCAGCATTGCTCAGTACTCACACAATCACATATTCAAAGCTATTGGTAACAGAACTCCTGGTGACTCCACATCTTCTGGCTGCTCACGGGTTTGTAAAAGGCCAGCTTACCCCTGTGAAGCAAAAAGCTCACACGTCAACACCAAGTCATGGCTGTGCAGCACTGCTGGCAATTGCTCACATTTCCTGGCACAGCAGCCTCTGACAAGCTACACTATTCTTTTGTATTTGGTTTCCTGTAATTCTCAGACAAACCAGAAATTGCACAAAATTAGACAAACATGCTAATAGAAGCACTGGTCACTGCAATTCATCTGTACTGCCCTATACACTAGCAAGACTTGTGGGCTTGAGAGCTGGATAGAGGAGGCATCATTGCCAAAATAAGATAAAGGTCTGAAGGGAAACTATTTCAAGAAAACAGCTGTTTCAACCTTAATTTACACAAAAGATCTCCAACAGTTTATTCTCCCCTCCTCCCCCCGTCTATGTCACCGATTGCCAGTGTCACCTTTAGACAACCAAAGAGTTAAAGTGTGGCAGACATCCAGGAAGCTGCCTAGCAAACACGCAAAGTACTTCAAAAAGAGCAGAGAGGCCAATATGCTCCTATTTACAATATTTTGTGACCCTAACCTACTCATCATGTTTTATTATTTCCTCATTTTATAGCTCTGCTCTTTCACAAGAGCCAGCAGCCAACATTTCTTCTCCACTGGCCAAAGGAGCAGCCAAGTGTCTCCTTCACAGCCAATATCAGTTACTGAGCCATAAGCAGCCAACATGAGGTTGTGAATGCACAAGGCAGCAGCTGATGCCCTTCTACTGGAAAATTAGACTTGGGTTTTAAGCATCTAAGGATTTTTTTTTTCCTATCAACTTAATTCATTCTGTGAGCCTATTTGAAATGATTTGATAAAATTTGGATTTAAATTAGGGCAACCAGTGGAACTATGCTGATTTATGCCAGCTGAGGAACTGACTATATTTTATCACTACATTCTCTTTATTTTGTGTGAGAATAAACAGAAAATAATTCCTGTCCAAAGAAAGCAAAACAGCATTGTGTAGTTTCAAGGCCAAATAGAAGGATGTGTGCAGAAATCACAAGCTCTAATTTAAAAAGCCCTGGCAAAACAGGGAAGATTTTCCCCAGTGTGGGAATCTGCAGATCTCAGTAGAAGGTGTTCAAAGCCCAGCAAGAAACATCACTTAAATGTAAAACTAATCAAGAGTTTTCACATGGTGCATTCACTTACAACCCTGTGTAAACAGCAGTCACAGCTCTTGGATTCCTTTACTTGATGCCTCTACAAGCAACTGAACCTCTGGTAGCCAAAATGATGGTTATGGCTCATGCCCATTTTCTGAGAATGGTGCAGTGCTTCACCCTCTACAAGACTCTCAGCCCCAGCAATGACTGACTCCTCTCCTTGTAATGTTGTTCCTGAAAACAGCTGTCATGGAAAGGGGAAAACATCATGTTAAGCCTGTTAGAGTCCATCTTCCCTGAAGACATGGTCAAATGTTCAGAGACACACATTTAAAGACCATCTCTCCCCCAAGTTTTATGGACACACGTCTGAAAAGAAATACTGTAAATTTACAGCATGAATCCCTAGAGGATCCATAAGTTTTGTTCTGACAGGAATTTTGGGAACTGGACCCTGGGGGGGGGGGGGGCAGTTATTGGTAACTTAATTCTAGCTTACCCAATAAAATGCACCTTCATTCAGATTTATGTGCTTTTAACAGCTTCTGACTACAAAAAATATGGGAAGCTCTTGGGCAGCAGCAATCAGTGAAATTTCAGGCAGGCATCTGCATTTGCCCATCCTAGCCCAAAACCAAAACCAAATAGCTCTTCAGTCTGGCAAATATCAAAGGATGTCTAGAGGATGTCTAGAATATCTACCTTTTTTACATATTCATAAAAATTAATTCTGCTTGGAATACCAGCAACAGCAGCTTTATCCTTAAGCTGTAAGGAACACAAGTCTCTTGCATCTAAGAGCACAGGTTAAAACCTACACTACAAGTTACTCAGACCACACTTTACCTGTTGTGCTTTTAATTGGTCTCCTTTTTCTTTACTTTTCATTCCTGTTTTAGTCAAAAAGCAGACCTGTTAAGAGTTCATTCACAACCAGCACTGAATATGTACAATCAGTAGCAGATCAGCTTTACCCTTGAAGTCTGAACATACCACTTCTGGGACATTTAAACTCTCCACTGGCCCAAAACCAAGAAGCACAATTTGATTTTTCAGCTTGGAAATCCCTGAATACAAGCAGCACAGAATCTTGAGCATTTCAGGGGGACTGAAATGATCATGAAGTTGATCATTTGCAAAGATCATAAATGAAGAGGAGGGGATTAAGGTGTACAGCAAAGGGAGCGCAAAAAAACTGAGGGAAAGACCATTCTAGAATAGACATTTAACAGGAATGAAAACTATTTAAAGTAACAAATCATGCATAAAGCACCACAACTTGTCACCCACCACAAAGCCTGGCAGTAGGGATGGGGGCCTAGGAACAGGCATGATTCACATACATTGTAATAGCATCCTGAAACTACTGGCAACGACAGAAGCACAACAAAACAAGCAACACCACTCAGCTAAATATGCCATTACAATGCATGCACAGTTGTTTTATTATGCACAGGCCAGTAGATTAGTAGACATCACCTAATAATGTACAATTAGGTTCACTTCAGAAACAAAAACAGATGGGCAATGTGGATGTTCACAGAAACTGCCCAGCAATGAAAACCTACGTGCATGGGAAAACTGGACAAACCTTGGCCTATGACAGATGAAGCACATGGATAAAAAGAGACTGGTATTTTCCCTCACCACATGTCAGGGGATAAAAGGTGTTATAAAATCTTCCATTTCTTGATTACACACTACCATGAATGCCAGCTTGTTGTAATTAAAAGGATGGAACGTCAGCATTTAACAAGGTTTAGAAAAACTGCTTAGGAGAGAAGTTCCATTTACCCATCTGTAAAATGCCACTTACAACCCCATACCACACGTGAAGCTCATGTTTTTCAGCACTGCTGGTTGAGGGACCTGGCATTTTTATATAATTTCTGCACAAATTAAAATAGTGGGTGATATAATGCAATGCCTACATCAGATGTACCTGGCCATGGACTGACTGCACTCCAACAGTTTCCATGGTGCTGTAGTCACTGCCCACAAGTGGTTCTGTCTAAAATGATTTCTATAGAGCATAGTAAAAGATCAATTCTCTAATGCTTCCAAGAGGTTGTAATCAGTCACCAGGCTGGCCATAAATATTTGTTGTGCATTGTGTAGCATCATTTATCATCACGTTCTGCACTAAACATCTTCGTCATGTTTAGGCCTTCAGTCCACCATAGAAGTTTCCCTTTACCTCAGATTTGATCAATTTTTCCCATACTGTCTTCCTCCATCCCCAAATAATGGTTTCAGAGGTTTGACAGTGTTGGTAACTGTAAAGAACTTAATTTCAGGTATAATTTTGTGCTTACACTATTCAAAAGGAACTTTTATAAATAATAAAAGCAGACCCAGACCACATATTTATTTTAAATATTTTTTAAAAGAAAATAAATTTTAAGACAACCTTCACAGATTAACCAAAGGCTGAAAGCCAGGTCTGAAAGCCAGCTGGTACAGTTAGTGTCATCCACCTTCAGAAAAACCAGACCCTAACGAGCCGTGTTTCCAGCACTCAGGAAGCAGTTAGAAATGCCACCGTTGTTCACATGTGTTTGGGGACATTATTAGAGTAATTGAACCACTTTTTCAAGCTTCTTACCAAAAATCTTAACCAAGGATCTCAAATAGTAGCTTGAAATAAGACTGACAGGCCTTTAAGATTAACATCAGGAATTAAGCTCCACGATGAAAGCTGAAAAACCGAAAACACCAGTGCTTCCTTGTAAGAGCAAGAGAGCTGACTCCACTGACACATAACTCATGTTACCAGTTCTGCAGTCAGAGAGTAATGTTTGCAACCTGATGCTCTGAAGATGGCATTATGTAGCAAATCTTCAAGTATTGATTGCCTCTCTACCCTTCATTTCAAGCAATTCACCAGGTGCTTACAGCAAGTACAAAACAGGATCACCAAACACCCAGGCTGGCAGC
The DNA here is from genome assembly GCA_013397155.1 of Irena cyanogastra. Taxonomy (NCBI): domain Eukaryota; kingdom Metazoa; phylum Chordata; class Aves; order Passeriformes; family Irenidae; genus Irena; species Irena cyanogastra. The sequence continues at coordinate 761,403 of VWZV01016132.1, forward strand.
CAGGAAGCAGACCCCTATGAACTGAGCAAAGTCCTGCTTCTTCTCCAGCCTCCACCTGCACACAGCTGAGATTTAGCCATGACAGTGTAATTGTTTCAGGAATGTGTAAGCCCTCAGCCTCAGTCCTCATGGCACTGGGTTCTGCAAATTAATGAGTGAGGTGAATTAATTATCTACCAAAGTCAGTCAAGCTCACACGTACATAAAGATGTTCATGTATATATGCAGAAATACAATAGCACAGCCTCCATCATAGGCAAAAAAATTCCAAGCACTCAGAGCAAGGAAAGGAGAGTGGGCACGATTCTGCTGCACATTAGAACAGCCTCAGGATTCCTGCAGCACCTCAGCCTGTAAGGGCACCATGACATCCTGGGTCCAATGCCTTGGTGCAGGGCACACACCACTCCCTTCAGATCCTGAGAGTCACCTGATTCCATGCACAGCCCAGAAGCCAGCTCCAGCTACACTCACTGACTTAGCCACCTGCTGAGTTTATTTCTCCAGCACATTTTTAGACAGAAAAACAAGAACAAAGACATTTAAAAGCATGCATACTATTGAATAATATTAAAGACAAACATTAAAGCAAGAGTAGACAATTATGAACTGAAACTGCTATGTGATTCTGTCTGCAACTCAGAGCAGCAGCAGCACTCCTTCCTTCCTCTTCCAGAACTCCTTTCTACATCAGATGGATTATTTAAACTCATTTATTTAATTTACTGTTCCTTCCTCTTGCAAAGGAGACAAAAATCAAGCAGACAGTCATCAAAGACTTGAAAAGATCAGCAGCCAGAAGGACATGTCTATTTTATCCTTCCTTCTCTCCACCCACTCCAGAATAAATTGCAGAGCCTTACTGAGAACCAAAAGGAACTGGGACTCTCTGGTTGCTTCTGACCCTTTAATTAGAGCAGCAGGGTAGAAATAAATAAAGCCTGCCTTCTACCTTCATGACCTTTGATTTCTGACACTGCAAGACACTCTGAAGAATCATTTTAATAACAAAACTCCTCTTCTTAGAGAAGAAGAAAGAATCTGATCTTCCCCTTCTGGTACAGTAGGTTTTTTAGAGATGAGACTGTGGTACATTTCTATTCAGCAAATATCTCTGCTTTATATTACACTCTTTAGTTAATAATAACAAGGGGTGTTTCAGAGTCTGAAAGAAACTGCATCTGAAAGTTACTGTGACAGATGTGCAAAATGTAGTGAGCAATTGGTTCTCACTTTCATAATGAAAAAAATCAAAGCAGAATCTCAAATTAACTCAACACAAACTATCCCATAACATTAGAGGAAGTACAATTTTTAAAAGTACTTCTGGTTCAATTTCAAAGTGAACACTTCTACTTAAATTTGGATGTAACCCTGCGAAGCTTCTCTTTGTTATTGTTGATAATTTTTAAACCAATAACACCAATTTTAGATAAATTGGGAAAATCCCTAAATGTAAAAATTCTCAGCTAGATGAAATCACCAGCTATAATCCATTTTTTTTACCATTTTGGTTAATTTGGTTGGCTTTTCAATGGATTTGATGTTTTTTAAAGCGAATCAGTTCACCTAATATAACTTCACATAAAAATTTGTTTGCAGATATTCCTTTAAACTCCAGCCAATTGTACTGGCCTCTCTTTTCAGACCAAACCTCTATCAGAGCAATAAAAATTGAAACAGATCCTCAAGCTGGTATAATCTAAAGTAACTTCTCTGGCTGGTAGATTTGCACTAGACAGATTCTGGAGCCTCATTTGAGCAGCAAGCTTCACTTTTATGATTAGTTCAGAAAACATTTTGTAGAGGAGTATACAATACTTATTTTAAAAGCAACAGCTATGGTCATCTGGTGTAGTTCTGGTAGCCCCCCGTGAAGCCTTGAGAGACATTTAGTCTGTTTCAAACACACCATATCCTTCCAAGGTGCCAGAAAAACTTAACTTTGGTTGTTATTAGGATCACTAATTCTCAAATGTCGAATTGCTCATCTCAAATACTGAAATGAAGAGGGATAAAAATGGAGGTAAATACTACTGGGTTTAGTTTTCACTGGTTGAAACTGAGGTTTGTACCCCTGCTATAATTCTTTGGGCACATGTCAATTATTTGCATTTAAAAGTCATGGATGTGTTGATGTGGCTTTCATATGAAACAGTGAAATAAAACAAGTCACAGATCCTTTAATTTGCTGAAAAGATGAAATTGGCATTCAAGTATAATCAGACATAATGCAGACTTAATATTTCTGCTTTATTTCCAATTTCACCAAACTTAACTGAGTTCCTGGCTCCTGCAAAGCAACTGCATAGTCGGAATAACACAAATGTTCAAAGGACTGATAGGTGCCAAAAAAAGTTCTCCTCCATGAAAGAAATGTTTTTTCTATCTGAATGACCAGTTTCTCTGCAAGTCCCACCCAAAAATATCCTGGATGTACTTTGTAGCTAGCATCTGACTCACACTACATTTTCACCTTGGTAAAAATACAAGATCAAAAGAGCAAAGCCAAGGGGTATAATTTTCTCCTCCTTTGTCACATCCCAAAATGTTAAGTACATGTTCTTTTCCAGCAACCCCCATACAAAAGGATAAAATGAAGAGCAGTGAACTTCAGTCTACTAAATGTCACCCCAAAATAGGTAATTACCACATGAACATTAAACTGATGCACTCCTCTCCTTACAAGGTTTCTTTTTACAAGCTGAAGATATTACCAGAACTTAATTGATGTAAAAATGAAATCTCTTGGAGCTGCAATTTCAAAGACCTCCAAAACTTCACCTACCAGCTTATTCTACACAGTTGATAAACCTGGGCCAAAATCAACCTTTAAAAATATTCACCAAGCACATGGACACAGAGCATGTGCTTGAGCCAGAATTGCATGCAGAACTCTGAACTCATGTCTAGGCATACAACCTACAGGTCACTTCTCAGCCAGAAACTGCTGTCTGTCCCTCTGTGCAAAGGTTTGCTGCACCCATCTGTGTCCTTGTCCTTCAGCTTCATGGTGAAGCACAGACACCTGAGTGTCAGTGTGTGATAGGCTAGAGGCAAGTCAAATGGCAGCAACAGGCATCAGCTGAGTCGTTCAAATCAAAAGCTACAGGCAAACTTAGACTGCACATGAATTAGCACTTGGTTCATTCACTGAGGGGAAAACAGCCATGCATTTCAGGTTCTCTGGTAGATTTCTCTCTAAAAGTCAGAGTTATGTGGAGACAGTCTGATTTAGCGCCTCTCCCAGAAAGTATTTAACAGGGAATCTCTTGTCTGTGATAGCTCCTTCATCAGCACTTTCCCAAAATACAGGAAAGGGAGAGAAGCCCCTGGGGAGCTGACAGGGACCACAAGAATGGTTGCATTCATGTTACACCAGGACAGCCACGAGAGAAGTCTTAAAATTGTGTGTCAAAGGAGAAAGACTAGAAAGTACTCCAGTCCAGACAGGCTAAAGCATGAATCCATGGTACATCACATTGTTTTAGTTCAGGATGTCCTGGCCAGTTTTCTTCCTATATGAACTGACACAAAGCTCAATTTTCTGCTTATGTAGCACTTAAAGTAGAGTTCATGTAAAAATACACTGATGTTGAAAGGCTGAACAAACCCTGGCATGTTTGAGACAATGATCTACATTCACTTTCAAATATTCATCTGCACCCTTCCGAACTAAAGCAGCTAATGCGAACTATGAATGAAGAGTTACTTTTTTTTTCTAGAGGAGTTGAAGAGTCTGAGAAGTTGCTTCAAAAGGAAGCAAACACTTCAAAAGCACTATGATTTTAAGGTAATGTCATATTGTTGATCAGTCCAGGTAATCTCCACATTAACATTGAGAGGTCAAATATGAAAATATACTACTGCTATCTTTTTAAATGATCTCTGGTAAATCCATATCTTTCCATGGACTCAGGAATTTCTTTGATGCTCAATACTCAAAAGCAGTAGTCTGTAAAATATTTTCCCAAGCCCACAGCTTTCCACTTAGCCTTAGCTACAAATTTTCCCTAACAGGGCAACTGTGAACACCTCTGTGCTCATAGTGATAAACGTGTTTCCTTGTTTCCTCACTGCAGATTCCATGTAGGAAATATCACCAACACAGCACAAAGCTGTGAAGGAGGCATGTCACAAAGCTGCAGCTTCCAAAAGCTTTCAACACAGAAATGAGCTTTCATATTTCTATTCCAATTTGATGGTTCTTTTCTCGATTTGTGTCCAAAGATAAGCCTCATCCAGTCTCTCAGCAGACCAGTCCAAATGGCACTGCTAAGCTCACACAGGCTTGATGCACGAAGACACCAAGTCTGACATGAGTTACTGTCCCTGCTCCACAAACTTCCTCTCTGCCAGAGCAGCCAGGGGAAAAATAACAGGGTTCCAATCTGCTTGGAAGGGTTTTATTTTCCACTCCTCAGTATTCATCACTCAAGCATTTATTTGGTACAATCACAGTCATCATGCTAAATTGACAGAAAACTGGGATTGCTGATTTATTCCCATAGCAGGAAGATTCAAAAGCAGAAAGCAGCACAACATACAATTCAACAGCAGCATGCAACTTCTGCACCCAAAATTTTATGGAGAGAGTTGTCTCATGTTACCTCCCTCCCAGCTGCTACAGTCCTCCCCTCTCCAAGCTCTCTGTGGGCTCCTGGGCCTCCATTCCCTTCCATCTGCTCAAGCCTGGAAATCAACTCTGGACCAGCACAGCTCTCACAAGCACCAGTTCCATACAAACTAAGTTTTACTGCTGCTTTTCAGCATCTGAAAACAACCAACAACTCATGGACTGATTCATCTGAGGACACCTTGCCAGATCCTCACTTGATTCTGCTTGAACAGCAGCAGCAAAAAGGGTCACAACTATCACTGTTCAGCATGCACTTTTTATATGCTGAAATAGTTTTTGTAAGAGTGAGTACAGATAGAAAACAAAAAATCCTTGCTCCAGGATGCTGGCAAGGAAAATTGTTCCCTCTACCAGCATGTTGGCAAGGAATTTCTTTTTTCTTTCCCCCCACCTCCTCACACCAGCACTTTCATATTGGAAATTCTCCCTACAACAGGATGCTGGCCAGACTAACACAGGCCAGAAGCATGCCAAAGCTGTCCTTTTTTTTTATTTGCCTGACAGTAACACTGAAATCTTTCAGTATCATCTTCATTGCCTGCATTAAACATCAATAAGAATTACTTTCAATACATAAATTTTTACCTCTCTCACTATCACCTTTATAGACACAGATTCTTAGTTATATGAGCTGTTCTACCATGAGGTTAGGAGATAGCTAGGTTTTGTTTTGTGCTTGTGCAGAAAGATTGATTTTGTACAGGGTCTGTCACTGACATCCTGTCTGCTCAGATTAACTTTCCTTCTTAATCCAGATCCCAAACTCTATTTTGAAGCAAGAACATCCTGAGTTTTGCTGCTAACATGCTACAAGCCACTAGATCAGAGAAAAACAACCTCCATTTTACAATGCACTTGAAGTAAAGGAGGATTTGCAAAGCTTACTCTCCCACTACTCAGACATCACCTGGCACAGCTTCTGGTTTGCAGTCCATACTTCCTGTAGCATTAGACAAGCTGCAGTGGAAGAGGGGACTACAAGTCTCATTCTTTATCATCTTAGACACAGAAACTGAGGCTATTGGAGCCTGCCCACAGCTTCAAAATGTCCACACTCACATTATCTCACTGTCACTGTTCTTAGAGGACGAAAGGAAGGACTCTAAAGTTTTTTGTGATCATCAGAAGGCTACTTTATTGTAACAAGGTGACCTTTTACAGTCTTTCACTGACAATTACATCATTGGCTAAATGGTACAACACTTCTCTACCACCGTTGGTTGAGGCAGACAGAGCATGTTTTGAGAACGGACACAAAGGGCAAAAGTGAGCAAAGTGAAAACAGCAGCTGCTGTTTTGAGAATGAGAGATGCTTACAAAACTTTTTATCAGTCTGTTTCTTGAGAAACTAAAATTCTCTGCAGAGCTGTCTTTGGAAATGAAAGCTGCTTTGCCTTGAGAAAACCAGGGCTTTCTGCTGAGTTTCTCCAAGTGCCACTGAGAGTCAGCCCCACATCACACCCCTTAGTGTGCTGTACACTTCTTCACTTCTTGTTGGGTGAGTTTCAGTAACAACTGTGTGACCTTCAGGCTGGAGACATGGGTCTGCCTCTGACAACACTAACTGATATCTGTTTTATAGTCCTGGCACATTGCAACATCCACCAAGGCCCCTTTTGACTTCCAACAAGAGTCACGGTGATTTTAGCAGCAGCATTTCACCATTAAGGTCCTGCACAAACAGTTATTCCTGCAAGATGAAAGCAGCCTCTCTGGACAGAGAGAAACTGGCTCTCTGCAAAGTTAGTGCTCTATGCCCTTCAGGTTAGGGAAACTGCACATTTGTTTTCATTGTGGGAAATAAACTGATTAGTAGATGGCTATTCATTTTTTCCTCTCTGTCAAGTCTAATAAAATATAAATGGAAAATATAAATAGAAATCTTACTTCAATTAACATTCAAAGAGCTCTCAAAAAAATCAAAATTCCTGAACATAAAGTATATGTTTTTTGCAAATAAAGTAAATTAATCTTTTCAAAAGGAAGTTTGTTTTTATACTTGACTGATAGCATGCAATATGATTAAAACACATTGATCTCCAAGCTTTAAAAAGATGACTGAAGATTCACTTAGACATTGGATCCACTTAGCTCGGTTTTACCAACTAAGTGGATATTCTTCAGGCTACACAAGTGCCATTTCTTAACTTTATTTCACCTTAGTACCTTTGTCAACATGGCAAACCACAATAGGGTGTTAAAGGACAAAAATGTCAAGCAAGAAAGTCCCACTTTCAGCTTCCCACACTCTCTTCAGGGCTAACAAGCCAGAAACTTTTGCCCAGATTTGGTTTCACGTTTATGCAGCCTGCAGTGGAATGTGCCTTTGAAACAGTCAGGAAAAGCTTGTGCAGGAGGCACTCAGGTGTGTGCTGCAAGAAGAGTTAGAGATGATTTGCCTTCCTGAATTTGTTGTTCCATGTCTTCCATCTCCCACCATTTCTCTGCCTGCTCTGCCTTGATTATAAACACTTATTTGAGGCTCCTCACAACAGACCAGGGAGGTCTCAGCTACAAGGGCCTTCCCAAGGGCAGCATAATGTGAAAACAAACAGCTCTGAAGGGGATTTACAGGACTAGAAAAATACATAGAAAGTATTTTCTCTGTAAGCTGTTGGTCAGAAGTCACTGCAAAGGACAAAAATCACCATTACACTGGTGTCCTTCCCTCCAGATTCAGCAGGTGCTGCTTTAATGACAATGTGATCCAGCCTTGCTACAAAATTGCACAAAAAATACCACAGCATTTCAGTGCATGGCTATTGTGTTCTCACAAAATGTATGCTTTCTTGATCCCCAGCTATCACCTGCCCAAACTACCTTCAGCAAATACATTCTCACAGACTCAGAGAGATTAGGGAAAGTGTAGGCTACAATAATTTCCTTCTCTTCCCAAACCTGCTGTCAGAGCAGCAGCCCATCAAGCTCCAACAGACCAACGAAAAAAGCATAAAAAATAACTGCATTCTAGTAGCAAATACAAATTCAGACCAAATAGGAGGCCTGAGGAGCAAGGCACATAGTCCATGAGTGCTTGCCTCTCACTGGGAATATGCCTCTGGTCAAGAAAACACTTTAACATATGTCTAAGACACATTGCAGTCACTGAGCCTTGAAATTATTAAATGCTTTCCTGAACAAGAACTTAAAGAAGAGACAAAATATTCTCTATTTTCATAGTTTATTTCAGAAGAGGCTTCCTTGGTTAGAATAACACTGTTTGTGTTATAACTGTTTGACTCATGGCTTGAATTCCCTGCCATATGGAGTTTCCCCAAAGAACACCTGGAAATTATGAAATAAAAATTTGTCTTAATAGCCATTTCCAGTCTTGCAGGAAGGCAAGTTTCTCCTGGAAAATACATGATAAATTGGCATCTAAAAAATCCAGTCAGCTATTAAAAAACACATTCCATATATAAGAATAAGATCTGGACATTTCATTCCAACCCCGGGGTCTGGAAAGGAGCTGGGCATGAAGTCCACAGGGCCTGCCAGTTCCCTTCACTCCCAGTATTCTCCTGGCCTTACTCCCCTTGATTCCCTGCTCAGCAGTGCTATCCCAGTGTCTCAGCTGGCAAAGCCACACATCTGCTTTTCAAAGCCAAGTTTGCTGCCATTCTCAAAGTGCTCAGCTCCTACCCCAGCTGGAACCCCAGAGCTCTCCAGGAATTACAGAACCAAGAAAGGTTTGCCACCTTACCCCCATGACCATCCCTGGGGTGGCTGCCTAAAGCAGGCAGGTCAGAGCACTCCTCAGCCCAGGCCAGCAGCAGCAGCAGCTCCCGATCCTTCCCAAGGGAATCTCAGAGTCTGGATCACTCAGCCACAGGAAGAAGTGCCTTGTTGTAGTACCTGGCTCACAGTCCATATTGCCAAGTTTTTTCCTCATCATATAATGCAAACAAACCCTCCAGGTCTGCTTTATCACCACACAACACCCTGCAATTTGCATGGCTTCTAAACTTCTAGAGCTTCTTAGTTATTTCACCCCAAAAGAAAGAGTTAAAGAATTTTAAAGCCAAGAGATTTGAGTTGTACTGTGTGAAATGAATTCAACCAAACACTGCAACCCAGTGGAAGCTCCAGACCTCTTTAAATGAGCCCCTACAGCAGATAATGTCTTTTTAATCAGTTTGATGCTCTGATAAATCGACTCTTATTTCCTAGCGGGGGGGAAAAAGGAGCAACTGACTTGGCGCTTGCTGGAAACAAAGTATTTTGAGATAGAAGCTATTTGTGTTGGTAAATGCCAGAAAGCCTAATTTAGAAACATAGGCAATTCCTTTCTATTTCAACTCCATAAATCTGTTTGTCTAATCCTTGGATATTTTGAGGGATTTTATGATAGCCCATGTGCATATCATTCCACTTGCCTGCACAGCAAAATTTGGTTGAGTACACAAAACATATAGCAACTTGTTGGGCTGACTAATAGTAATAATCCATCTAATCACAGTCAATTCAGCTGCTGGTTGCTTATGGGCATCCTTTACACATTAATTTAAAGACTGAATAAGCAAGATCAGAGCAGCTATTTAACAAAAGCATGCTCATAAAGCTCCTCTAAGCACCCAACACTCATTTTCAGAGGCTTGTGATCTGGGAGCATGCTTTTAAAACAAGTTTACCAGCTTTAACCTTTCTGCCTGTCATCAGAAACCTTCACAAGTCAGGGGAATTTTATTGCATTTCTTACTAAATGATACACATTTCTGAACACTAATTTGGGCATCGAGAAAAAGGACACGTACACACAAACAACGTAGTGGGGTTTTTCAGTTTGTGGTTTGACTTTTTTCTTAAATAAAGTACATATTGTGTCCACTCTCCAGTCTCAACCTGCCTTATTTTCAGTCAAAATTACCCCAGCGAGGTGATGGGTAGCACAGAAGGTCTAGGGGGCACCATCAGTCTTTCATTAAGAAATATTTCTTGTTTAAATGCATTTAAGCAGGAAAACCACACATATTAAGTGGCTGGGGTTTTTGCCCATAGTGAGTGCCCACTTTTTCAGCTGTTTTCAGGTGCCCCAGAGGTGAATGGTGGCAGAGGTCACCGTCACAGCACAATTCATGACCCACTGCAAATGCCCACTGCTTGAACCTGGTGACTGGTGTGCCTTACATTGTGACAACAGGGGAAAAAAAGCAGTGCATGATCTTGTGGCTTTAAGGATGGATGTGCAGGAACTAAGGGTCCAATTCCCACAAGCTGAGTAGGCATTCCCACGTGAAACAAGCACTCCCTGTATGGTGTGTCAGGAGGTGCCATTGCAAAGCACACAGTTACTAAACATGACTCCAGATTTATGTCCAGCCTTTTGCCACAGGCAAAGCTGCTGAGAAGATCAATTGATTTGTCCCCCAAGACAACAAAACAGCAGTTTGGCTCCAGGAGAAGGTGCACTCATTTCTTCAAAAGATATTAGAAATCAAGCATCAGAAGTCCCCTCTACCTTTCCAAGAGGAACATCAGCAAATCAGAAAAGGCTTCTGTGGATATACGAGGCCTTAAGAAACACCATCCACTGAGAAAGAAATCCCAGCATGTGAGAGAAGAGAACAATTCTTCCCAAATTTTTTCTGGCTTTTTGCTTTAAAGGCTGAGACAGTGAATGCAGACAAAAATTACAAGAATGAAAACCAAATACAGTGCAAAAACTGCGTGGAAGTGTCAGAGACCGCAGATGCCTCTGCACGACAGTAACTCTTCTGCAGAGTGCCTGTAACAAGCCCAGCAAATTGCCATTCAAGAATCAGGCCTTTTTGTGCTAGAACTGTACTGATCAGTGAATTGTTTCCCTACTGACCCCAGTACCATCACAGCAGATGTTCAGGAAAGCAGAGATCAGGAAGCCATAGTGTTAAACCACTGATTGAAGCAGGGTAGGGTGTTTACTGGAACACTGGTCATCAGAGTTAGGTATGCATCAAAAGGTCACTTGCTTAGCTCCAACATAACATGCAGAACCTAAATTTCAAAATTTCAATTGGAAGTTGCAGTTGTATGCATGACTTTCCCCTTCTTCTACCTGGAAAAGAGATACTAGAAAAACTCCTAACTCTTCATAGAATGTTACGTTCCTTTAAAACCACTTTTTTACACTTGACTAGGCATGTGTTAAGTTCTTTACTTCTAATTAATATAGATTTGGTTTGTCACTGTAGTATCCAAACTTTTGGTTTATAGAGCAGGAAAGTCTCTGGGCAATGAACTCTGCTGGTACTGGCTACAAAAATTTAGAGTCTAATTATAACACATTAAAATTTATCACCTTTTGATCAGTAGAGATACCATTATTACATCATTGCTATGCTATATTGCAACTGGGTTTCTCAAGGATGCTTATTAATCACCGCAAGCTTCATAATATTCCAGTTACTATTACTGTACCACTGCAGAAGTAAACAGAGATTGGGAAACCAAGTATCTTGCCCTCAGATCTCTTAAATAGTCTGTGACAGATTCAAAGTGTTTTTTATAGCAAAGGAAGGCAGCTTAATAGCTAAGCACCAGATTGATACTTGGGAGATCTGAAGTCACTTCTTTCCCATACACCTTTTGTTTTGTGTCTGGCATGCTTCCAAGTATCTCCAGGTTCATCCTTAGTACAAGTGGGTGAAACTAATTAAACAGGAGTTAGATAAATATAGAAAGCCCCAAAGTAACCCAGCCACACACAGCCCAAGCCAGTACTGTTTGTGCAGTAATGATGTTTTTCATGTGTCAGAAGGGAAAAAAATTCCTCTTTTAATTGCCAACTGCTTAGTCCTAGACAATAGGAGCTAAAGCACAGGTTAATCCAAGGAGATTAGATACCACCCCCAGTGCAGGTACACAAAGCAGCTTATTCCACCTATCCTTTCAAATGAGAAAATGACTTCACATCAAGGCAGTTTGGAAGCCCCATGAATGTGGGCAAGTTTGTGCTAGCGCACTGCAACTTCACATCATGACTTGCTGCTTGTGCCTACCAGTGCCATGTGGGCTGTCCTACAGCCCTTGGTGAGTGTGCAGCTGCTTCTTGGCAGCAGAGGCACTGGGACACACCAGGAAAAACACAGAGGGCTCTGCAGGAAGACTTGTAAGTGCTGGTGGGACTCAGCTAACCTCTTCCAGCAAGGAGAAGCTTTAGGATAAATGTTCATTCCTGTGTGCTTCAGCAGCAGTGCCACCACCCCACCTCACACTGATGGGGGAAACCATCTACAGAAGCAGCAATATGGATCTTACTTAGTCTTATTGAATTAAAGATGTGGAAGCAGAGACCTAACAGAGGGATCTTGGCTTTGATTCCACAATTTCTTTAGTTCTGTGCTATTCAAAAAATGTGCTAAAGACAGAGCACACCTCATGCATGTGGGCTCCTAATGCACTAATGTTTTGGTTTCAGCCTGTCTTTGATACCTTCCCAGGGCTGCTGCAGTACATATCACACATTAGCTTCAACCTTTTCATTCAATCAACTGTCAAATACATACCAGACATCGAAATACCTTTCCTTCTCTACAAGAAAAATTTAAGATTAACAGAAAAGACGCCTGGGTCAGGCTTAGAAAAAAGGAACAGGAAAGGTTTGGCTTTTCAAGCTTTCCTGTATATGTTCTTCTGCAGCTCTCCCAGTATCACTGAGTCTGCTCATCCCAGGGGAATTACATTTGATAGCATATTTAGTTCACAGGATTAGCACAGTTACATTAAACAGAGGCTGCTGATAAAACATTACATCTCCCTCCCCCCGGCACTCCATTTGCTATGATGCAAAAGGCAGACACCCCATAGAGAAATTAATCAGAAAGATGGGGAATTAATCCAAAGAGTCAAAATTAAAGACCCCATGACATCTACATCTATCTACTATATCCAGATGAAACAGTGTCCCAAAACTCAAGGATGTATCAAGATCCTTCCAAGAGATGGAAGGGGTTACAGAACTCAGCATATTATCATCAATATCAATTATAGTTATTTAAATGGAAAGATTTCTCTTTGCTCATCACTGTAGCTCCACAGAGAACACAATGTCTTTTAGAAGAAAGAACACTTGTTTTTCTCTGCAAACTGAAGTAAAAGACTTAAAGTTAAAAGGCAGCTCATATAGAAGCAGTATCAATCTAACTTCAGCAAAACCACCCTGCTTTACCTTCAATAAGGATACAGCCTAAGTATCTACATTTCTTCCATAATGGGAAATCTCAAGAAGTCTCTGTGTTCAAAAAAAAACACAAGCCAACAAAACAACCATAATTGTGTGTCCTCATATCCCAGTTCTTCCCCATTTGGTCTAATGCTCTCAAAGCTTTTCAAAACCCAAACCATTCCAACATAAGGAATACCTAAAACAGTTTTAAGGACATCTTGATTTCCCTTTATCCCTTAACCAGATACTCATCTGTCAGAATCCCCACAAAGACATTTGCAGAATCAAATGGTGCTCTATAAGAGAAGGATTCTAAATGCCTCAGCTAACAAATTTGGCTGAAATGGATTAACCTGGATAGAATGTGAAAAAAGCAGTCTTGGCTTTAAGCACACATGGACTACTGTAGCCTTTGTAGACTTGAGCTACTAGAACAGAGAATGGATTTAACCAGCAAGGAAATTTTCAAGATGTGGACAAAAGTGAATGGATTATGCAGCCTCTTTTAAACCACTATGCAAGTGTGCAGGTTTTGTTTGCAACACCCTAACTAAATGCCAGGGTTTGAATTTATGATTCATGAGCAAAATTACGTGCAAGAAGAACCTCATGAAGTCTTACAGACAGTACCACATTTATGAAGCAATGCTCAGATTAGAGCTTCCTCCAAAAGGAATTTAGTAGAGCAGAGTTTGAAATGCTACTTTCAGATATGTTAGGCTTTATTCAGGTAGACCTGAGCTTGAAGTATGGAGCAAGGAGAGAAAGACCCTTAAATTCATCATATCCCTCCACAACACACGATATAGAGTAAATATATCATTTTTACTGTAAAGTTACATCACTTCAGGTGTTTGCAGATGAATAAGAGCAAATCAACCATGCAAACCTACTTATTTTACAAAAAATCAAAACTTAACTTCAATTTAAATTTAAGATCACTTCTTCTAGAGATACATAGCAACCTTAAATCACTTTAAGAGGGACAGCAAAAATGCCTAGAGGAGAAGAATTGTAAGTATAAAACTGCTACTATTCTCAAAACACCAGCATTACTCCAATCTCAGCAGTTCTGAGTCAGAGATCAGAACTAGTCCTTGAAAATTTATTAAACAAGTATTAAAGTAGAAGAGGACTATATTACTTGTTCTTGCTAGGAAGTCTCATAGCTTCTGTCTCTCAAATGCTGTTTCTTTGCAGCAAGTGGCTGCACACCAAAAGATAGGAAATTGTAAGTTTCGTCAGAGCTCACTTTCAAATCACATCATTTATTCAGAGTGAAAACACCTTCTTACCTCCTGCTGTTGCAGACTGCTGAGATGAGGAGAATACAATGATCTGCTCTTCAGAAAGGATGGTGCCATCAGACTGAGGGTGGGAAGAGTCTTCTCACATATTAAAGGATCTGGTTCGTAGCCACACTCCAGTAAAAAAAAAAGTAAAAATTGTATCATGGTAGGGACTGCAACCAAATAGCAAGACAGATAATGCTCCCATTAGCTGCTATCCATGCAACCCCACCACTTGACAGTAACAGCTTTGGTACATTCCTGCCTAGTTGACCTTTCTCACTTTATCTCTCCAAATTCTCCTGTTTCCTTCACTTTCACAACAGTTTCCTTACCTTTCTGTCACTGCATGTGCAAAAGAAAGAAAAGCTCACTGGCTGCCCAGGCCCTGTGTTTTTCAGAAAAGCCCCTTTGAGCCTCTCAGCTCATAAGGAGCCCCCTGGAATCATAGGATATGCTGAGTGGGAAGGCACCCATCAGTACCATTGGCTCCAACTCCAGCCCAGTGCCCAAGCAGTCTCTGGTAACAACACTACAGACATTTCATTTGACAGATTTCCCTAGATCATAAAATCATTCAGGCTGGGAAAGACCTTTAAGATCATTCAGTCCAACCATCACCCAGCATTGCCAAGCCGTATCCTTAGGCATGACATCCACACATCTTCTAAACACCTCCAGGGGTGGTAACTCCACCATTGCCCTCAGTAGCCTGTTCTAAAGCTTGACAACCCTTTCTGTGAAGAAATTTTTCCTAATATCCAATCTAAACCTTCCCTGGCATAACTTGTGGCAGTTTCCTCTCGTCCTGTTGGCTGGGAGAAGAGGCCCCCTTGCTACACCCTCCTTTCAGGCAGTTGTGGAGGGTGACAAGGTCCTTTCTGAGCCTCCTTTTCTCCAGGCTAAACACCCCAGCTGCTCCCCATAGCAATGGTACTCCAGACCCTTCTCCAGCTCCATTGCCCTTCTCTGGACTTGTTCCAGCCCCTCAGTGTCTTCATTGAAATCAGGGGCCCAGAACTGGACACAGAACTTGTGGTATGCCCTCACCAGTGCTGAGGACAGGGGGACAATCACTGTCCTGGTCCTGCGGCCACACTCTTCCCAATACAGGCCAGGATGGCACTGGCCTTTTTGGCCACTTGCACACACTGATGACTCATGTCAACAGCACCCCAGATCCTTTGCCACTGTGCCATTTTCCAGCCACTCTGTCCCCAGCCTGTAGCACTAAGGGGTTGTTGTGACCCGAAGACAGGACCTGGCACCTCACCTTGTTGAGCCTCATACATCTGGCCTTGGGCCCATAAATCCAGCCTGTCCAGAATCCTCTTTAGAGCCTCCCTACCCTCCAGGTGATCAACACTCCCACCCAACATGGTGTCATCAACAAGCTGACTGAGGATGCCCTCAATTCCCTCACCCTGAACATTGATAAGATGTTAAGCAGAACTGGATCACTACTTACTAATAGGTGAGACACTTGAGAGTAAAAATTCCTTCCAGCATTACAACATAATAAACTTTCAACAACACCACCAACAGAACAGCAAACCACATGAAAGCACCATGACTATGACCAAGACTGTCCCAGGACTTAATTTTTCAAAGTGATGAAATACATCTTGGGCTGTGCAACACCTGTGAGACCAAGGTATCCCTTTCTACCAGTGCAGGGATAGCAATGTGCTTCCTGGCTACATCAAAGAAAAGAACAAGTCAAAAACAGTGTTCAAGTAGCATCATTCAGTAAAAATATTTATTCTACAACTTCTGGGAGTTAAGAAACATTCCGGATACATCCTACAAGTGTTATTAGGCTGTTTTTGTAAAAGATAGGAAGGGAAAGGATGAGAAAACTTGTAACAAATGTTCATGACATATTAAGCCAAGATTATTATCTATGCTTAAATATCCTTTGGAGGATGTTGATTTGTTTACCTTATGAAAGGCTTACATGGACTAGATCTTAGTTCAGATCAGCACAACACATGTGAACACTCTGCAAAACATTAACTAAGTGAAATAAAGCAGGCTGGAAGCCTTCACATGTTTCTGACTGTGTATAATGCCAGGTTTTTCTAAGTTAACTCTCACTGGCTTACTCTTGCCATTTCCCTTGATTATTTTCCACTGCAGACTTACAAAACAATAGGAATTATTTCATTGCTATGTTCAATACTATGGTTTCCTCTATTTTTATGTTATCATCACAAGGACAGTGGGAGGAGAGCTATTCTCTCTACATTTAAAAAGAAGTTCTGGTGCCATGGGCACTTGCTAAATTTAAATGCTTTTTGTGCTTGGCACATTAAGCCATTCCTTAATAGAGTAGGCAAACAATAATTAAGATAAAGACTCAGGTATATGAATAACTTTCGCTATGTATTAGACTTCACTCAAGGGTTAATAATCTGCCCAGGGTTGAGGTCTGTGTGAAATGTCAGGATTTATCTGAAGCTGTAAGGGGGAGGTCTGTCCTAGCTTTCAACACCAGCAAATAAAACACCTTATTTTAACAAGATCACAAAGCAGAGCAATGCAATGTTGTTGCTACCTCAATTTTCTGCCTGAATGTGTGTCTATATGGATAATAAAATTAATCATTTTGTCCACATCAAGTTTCTTCAGGAATGTGACAATATCCAATTGTAGAAGTATCAGTGAATTCCTACCTGAGGCAAGTTGAGGAGAATTCAGATTTGTTAGTGTTACAGTGATAAGCACTCTTTTCTCAGATGTGCATTTTTGTCCTGTAAATAACATTTCTGTGTTTGATTCAAAAACATTTGGGCAAGTCCAGGCAATGTTAGACTGGAAGCTATGGGCTCCAGCAGCCAGTGTGAGGAACAAGGAGCCAAGACATATTTGCCTCCCTAACTTGTGTGCCTTTGCTTTTCCTCAGTTTACCCTCAATAGCACTGTTCTAATAATAGCTTGCTTTAATATTTGCAAAACATACTGAATGCATGTCAGAAGGCTTGACATACGTGAGAAAAGGCTTAACTGAAAACTTCTCCTCAGACTAAATACTTCAGTTCAAATTAGCAATTTGCATTAGAATACTTTGCACACACTTCAGGTCAAGTTGTATTTCAAACTAACATAAACTTTTTGCACTATGACAGGAATAAGAGGACTCCAGTAGGAAGTACACACATCAGCACTTTCTTCTCCCTTTAAGCACAGTGCAGGCTTTGAAGTATCAACAAATAAGAACAGGTGTATTTTGTAAACAAATTTCTATATCAACTTTCAAGACCACTCTGAAAAGTGATTAAAATATTCATCTTCGTTATTGTAAAGCGTAACACAAATAAACAATTATTCTGGTTTGTTTGGGTTTTTTTTTTTTTGCAAAGATATTAGGTTGATCAATTAGGCCTATTGCAGAAAGACTTGAATTAGTCTGATTAGTCTCAGCTACTTAAATTCAGAAGCAGATGCCTCACTTTGCAAGAGCGGTGATTAAAGGCTGCATTCACAAAAAAAATTGGATTACGCACACTTAAGACAATACCTACCATTTTTCAGCTCTCCCCCTCACAGCAGATGGCCCATACAATTACTGACTTCAAAAAAATTCTCACCAGAACTCCTCCAAAGCTCCCTTCACTTTTTGGGACAAAGGTATGTGCAAGTCAAGACTTTTTTCAGATGTTCTCCTCATATTAAGATTTATCACACAGGTCAAGAAAACCATTCACACAGGACTGTAAGTCAAAATACAGAGCCTGCACATTCCCAGAAGAGTCACCCATATGGCTACTAGCAGCAAGGGAGAGGCAGAATAATAACATAAGAGCCTTGGCAGCAAATAAAATCCACATCTCACCCTCATAGCATTCTAGCCAGCACAAGCAAGTGAGAAAGCCAGGACTGAGAGATACAAAATGGCTCATTATCTACCCCAGAAGGCACAGCACTGCCAAGCTGCTCTTTATCAAGTCCTTAACAGGTGTAAAATTAGCACTTGTTATTAAAGACAATGGAGATACATGTATTGCCAGCAGCTGAAGAAATGTGCTAGAATTGTTTTCACCTCCAGTTAATTCGGTACCATTCAATAATGTGCACGGAGCCCGTAAATTAGAGAAGTGCCTCCTGAAGCATGGCAGGGAGCTAAGACAGTGTGTGAGCATCCTTTCTAAAACACAGGTGATTTCCTGAATGTGGGAATGAGGACCACATCCTCTTTTCAGCAATACTGATGTAAGTTCAAACAAACTGCATTTACCTGAGTGTACTCTCAGGTAGACCTGTGCTAGGGTAATCTGTAACCAGAATCTGGAGCTGTCAGAAATCCTCGTAGGCAAATGCCAGGACAGTGCTGTTTTCAGCTTTCCTGACCCCACAGAGCACAGAACGACTGGCTACACTGATATTCTCTCTTCTCAGCTACTTACAATTCATTCCTGGGAATAAAGCAGAGAAAGGTATTATTTACTGAGAATAGCAAAACCCTATTCCAGATGTATCTCATTATAGGCAGACCTCATTATAGGCAGATGACCTCAGGTTTAGGACAAGAAGTCACAGAATCATTCAGGACTGCATAGCTTCATTGTGTATTTTTCTGTTCTAATACCATGCTCAGCTCTGAAAGCAAATTATTTAGATAGATACTGCACATAGGAATGCATCTAACTGCTCAGCCATATTATTCAATGTACATCTCACCACTCTCCCCCTTTCCACAGTAACTGGGAGAAGGGTTGGCCAACATAAAAGAAATCTGATCAAGGACAGAAATCTCAGTGATAATTACATTCCCACAGGGTTTCATGAAAACTGGCAGTGAGATAGAGGAGGAAATTAACTCCTCCACCAAGGAGAGGCAAGTCAGGCATCTCTCTATCCTTGTGGCAGCAATTGGCCAGGCAGCCAGCACACAATTTGCTCTGCACTAGCCAAGGCACACGCTGCCTTTTGTCTGTTGAGAGCATGTCAGGAGATCAACTTTAGTGAGAGGGGTTTTTAAGTCCATAAGAAACCATGCTGCTCTGCTCCTCCTGCCAGATACCATGCACAGCCTGAAGTGCAAGCCATGGGACAAAGCTCTCTTGCTTTGATATTAATATTGAGACTATTACTGGTGTGTGGGGGAACGGTGCAGGTCTAGTGCAGAACAACCAACTCAGAGAGAGTTACTAATAGCCACAAGTTCTCTTCTGCTCTAGTGTTCTGCAGTTTTCCTACTGCCATTTTAGTCAAAACATGTCTGAAACACCCAATATAAAAAGCAAATTGTTTCTATTCAAAGGACACTGGACAAGTTCAGGTTTGGGCAAAATGGTTGCCTGTTTGCTAAGGTATGAAACATCTTACCTCTGTCCTTGGTTCATCATGCATCTTAGAGGAGGCAAAAAACAACATAAAGCAAATAAAAAGAGCAGTTTCTTTTTATACAGAGCAAATCTCCAGCTCTTGTTGGATTGATAGGTGTGGTGAGTCACCAGCACATTGCCAGGGCTGTCAAGTTGTCACTTTAGCTGGCTGCAGTACAAAGCTGAGTCCTTCCACATGGTCACCACTCCCCTCTCTGCGTGCAAATAAAGACTACAGCCTTTTCACTCCTTTTTCCAAATGCACAGGGAAATCTGTTATTTCTTCATCAGTCTCGCATCCCCCTGGGCAAAGGGAGTGCTCATCATCTGATGCATGTAAATGCTAACAAAACTCCCATCTTGACATTAAATGGTTTAAAACCTATAAAATGGCAAATGCAGCATAGTGATGAAAAAAATGGCAGGTTTCAGGTGGCCTACAGGGTTCTGCCGTGCTGGCACCCACATCTGTGACATTGCTCAACTAGCCCAAAGACTGGGAACTAGCAGGAGAACTTGAGTTATAGTCTGGTAGCCACAGATATTTCTGCCAACCAGTGGAGCTGCTCGGTCACACACTGGCCCTCCCCAGCCTACGTGGGTGCACTTCAGAAAGGAAAAGCAGCAGCAGGTTCCTTAGAAGAGTTCGTGCCAGTGCGCTGCAGGCTGGCAGAACTCATCACTCATTCACTCTGATAAGATGATAGCACAGCAAAGGCAAGGCTGATGCAACACCTTTGTAAACACAGAGCCACGCTGGCTCTGTTGAAGTATTGCCACATTTTGAACCTACATACAGACAGCAGAACTACTGCAGCGTGTTGCTGGGGTGGGCTGCAGCTAAATTCCCCCCTGCAAAGCATCGGGGGCTCTGTGTAAGCAGCAACACAAGTGGCAGCCACTTGAGATGCATGTAACAACTTGCACGGGTCCTCCAGTGCTGCCAGCAGCCTTGCACCTCAGTTACCATCAGCTGGAAAACCATTAACAGCTGCACCCATGCAAAGAGCAGCGAGAGGCTTTTGCCAGGGAGAAGGAGACAGGGCCCTAGGCTTTCCACAGGGTCCCAGTTAGTTTGCATACAGTGCTGTCAGACTGCTGTGCTCCTTTCCAGCCTGATTATTAACACTGCTAATGGGGAGAGGCCTTGGAGGA
Organism: Irena cyanogastra; assembly: GCA_013397155.1. Classification (NCBI taxonomy): domain Eukaryota; kingdom Metazoa; phylum Chordata; class Aves; order Passeriformes; family Irenidae; genus Irena; species Irena cyanogastra. Next base: position 781,956 of record VWZV01016132.1, read on the forward strand.
CAAAGACTGTAGAGCTGCATGCCTGGTGCACATAGAGCCAAGATTCCTGGCCATATTCCCAACCTACACAGACCTATCTACTACACTGATGGATTTTATAACATCAGCGATTCAAACTGCACATCCACACTGTAGAGGGGTTAATTTTACAAAAAATTTCAATCCTATATTTACAATTTACACACCTGACAAGAGATCTTTAGTTGCTATGGTAAGCTAGTCAGTGTGTTCCAATATGCATTGGAAGACCTTCCTTACCTAGACCTGGGTAGATTTCCTAGTTCTCATTTTGGAGGAAAAATAAGTGAGACATGTCATTGAAGTTTAATGCTTTCATGCTATTTCAAATCCTGGTTTGTGTTGGGTCACCTGTCTATCAAGGACAGCCCCACCAAGAAACTTCATTACCATAGCACAATGCCTAATAGTAAACTGCATTTACAACAGGATTATTAGTAAAAAAGAGCAGGAAGAAAAGGGAGAGACAGTTTGGATACTAAAGAGCAGAGCAGAGACCAAGTGAGGCATCCAAAGAGGAAACAGCAAGAATTGACAATGTCCTACCAAACACTTAAAAACTGGGAAATCTTGTGTTTGCAAAAGTGTTCTAGAAAATTTCTACGTCAAAGCTATACATAGGGGGTTTGTGAATGATTTGGTTGGTATGAGGCTGAGCAGAAATGGATATAAAGAATATAAACAGGGGAGCAACACACTCCACTCCCTTGTGCTTACCCAGAATGAACAGCTTTGCAAAGAAGTGCACAATCCATGTACTGGCATTTTCTTCCATTATGGATGTATTTGTATACATCATTACATTTTCCTCCTTCTGTTTCTCTCCCCAAAAGCAGAATCAAAGCTCTCCCTCATTTCCTGTTGCATAAGTGAGTAACATTATCTTCACTTTGAAAACTGAGCAGTTTGAAAATGGCAACCCATTGGAGCCTGTCTTTAGGGTTTCAGCTGCCACAGCCGCATGTTTTTCTCTGTATTCAGCAAAGGACATTGGAGGAGACATATTTTTAAGAACTTTTATGTGCTCAATTTGAAGGCAAACACAGTAGTCCACTTTGTCCTTCCCTCTCGTTCCCTGTCTATTTAGGCTAAAAAATTGTGTTTGTATAGCACTTAGCCCCATGAGAGTGAAGCCTTTAGGTACAAATGTAACTCATTTAAATGGTAATATACAACAAAATGAGTGGCACTCTTCAAAACAAGCAGCATTTGTAAGTGTATCTCTGCCAGGTGCTGACAAATGGAGGGTCATGGTTGCAGGCAAAGGGAAAGGTCTCTGTGAGGCAATATTTAAAAGTCAGTTTTCCCAGTCAAAGGCCAAACTCTAAAATGTCTGCTTATTTCTCTACTGCCTATGCCCTGAAGCACTGCCCCTGCCTCCCAGAGAGCAGCACACGAGGACTCCAAAGGTATTTCCTATACAAGGTCAGATCAATTAAAATGTGCTTTAAATAGAGTCTTGTGAGCCATGTGCAGGAGCTCCACAGTCTGATTGGATCCCTGACACACTGAAGGACAGAGTCTGAGACAATCTGCTGACCTCGGGAAGGAAAGCCAGATAACAAGGAGGGAGGACCTGCTTTCTCCCTACCCTGGGAATGAAGGCTTTGCTCTTTCAGGTCATCTAATATTGCTTTAATAGCAGAGATGCCAGGAGTTAACTAGTGACCTGGTTCTTTTCCTACTGAAGTCAACAGCAGAACTCCAAAACCTAGTCTTTCAAAAGACAGGGCAAGTTCTTTTAGCTGTCCCAACAAACCCAAGCAGGAAAGGAGCTGCTGCCATCCTTTTCCAGACCTGATAGGAAGCTCCCAAAGAAAGGTTTACATTAAAGAAATAAATGAAGCAAAACCTTGGCAAGAGTGAAATTGTACTGGTTCATGCCAGGGCCTGGGCTGTCCACTTGGAAGACAAAGCAAACCAACAAAACCTGTCTCAGAGAGACCTCTTTAGAACCAAGATTTGAAAGGTCCTAGTCTCATATTATACTTTAATATATTTATATATACTTTTGTATTTATATATTTTATTATACTTTAATATAAAAGTGCAGCAAGTGAATTATGCTACTGCATAAGTGTCAATGCAGTGAAGAGATGGCAGAAATGTTGTTTGTCTGCTGTAAGAGCATCCCTTTACTCTCCACCCCACAGTGAGATGCAGTCTAGTGATACCTGCCTTTCTGTCTCATATGGGGGTCCCAGGAAAATACTAAAACCAGGAATGACCTGTCTCAAGCTAAATTCAGAAGCAAAAGACATACAAACATGGTCAAAGACAGGCTGCTGAGAGTGTGCATCACCTGGAGTCCCTGTGTGGGTTGCTCTGAAATATTCCCCTCCTCTTGCCTCCATGCTCCAGCTGTCCCACCCACCCTCAGCGTGTGGGGAGGCTCTTGGGAAGGGGAAACAAGGAGTGAAGCCATTGGCTTCCCTGTAAGCTGCTCTGAGGTCACCGTCATGCCAAACACACCCCGTCACCCAGCAGCTCCCCTCAAGTCTGATAATAAATCTCTGAGCATTGACAAGGGTTATGTCTTATTCTGTGTATTCCACGAGCATATTTCTGCAAGTCAGATTCTGCCATGAGATGCTACATACAGGAGCAGGCTGGAAAGCAATTTCTGCTTTCTAATTTGCACTTGTGATATCATGGCACATCAATAGCTTTCCTTTCTCCTAAATACCACTGATAAATAAAATGTTTTTAGCAGGATTTTCATCTGGTGAAAGTCAGGGTAGCTCCGCTGAACCACTGCTAAAGGAATTTACACCATCTGAAGCCCTGGAGCAGAAAAAAAAAAAATCCAAGTTAATGGGACATAAGCCAAAATTGGAGTGTTTTGCTGGATACAGACCAGATCTACTTGCTTGCTTAAACAGGTGCCTAAGTGCTGTAGTGAACTAGGTCTCAAATATGAAAGCATTTTTTATTTATGTCCACTTCTGCCAGCTTGGACATCTGATATAGAGCTCATCTTATAGCTAACATTTTTGTCTTAAACCCTGCCTATAGCCACACTATAGAACAGCTGCGTGTGGAGTTATGTTCCACACATAACTTTAAAAATAAAATCCAAGGGACTGGAAAACGTGGGTTTATAACAAGAAAGAGAATACAAAGGTACCTTGAAATAGAAATAAATGAAACATTTTCTGCATGCTGTGAAAAGAACTCACAATCTTATATTTCTACTGCATTCTCTTTTAGTACTGATGTTTCAATACTGCAGTTACAGTGTCCTAGACCTGCCTTAGCTGGAACTGGTTAGAGCAGAAGTTCTCTATGGGAAAAGGGTTTACACATATATTAAACAAGTTTTTGTCTACAGAGCATCTTATTTCTCTGTAGGGAATTTATGTTTGTACTAACTGCAATTCCAAACCCTTGCAGCAATGTCCCCAGCTGAAATCCCATCATCCAGGAGTAGTTTTATGTATTGAACCATGATCATCGAATGGGAAAAGGCAAAAGTAAGCTTGGAGGCCATGTCCAGAACACAAGTTCCTCCTCACTTTCTCCAGTCCCTGGTCACCGGATGAGAGTCCTGCTTTCTTCCTTGATTTCTGTTCCAGATACTTCATGTCCTCCTGAAATAGGCCTGACCGTGTGGGGACCTCTCCTCTTCTTGTCCCTCACACACAGGCAAGCTCACCTCGGGCCTCCTTGTGAAACCTAGTGAGATGTGAAGTTTGAGGAAAAGCGAATTTGTGTCCCTGAAGTTTAAGCTGAATCGCCATTGCACTGGTCCCAAAAAACCCAGCAGCTGTCAATACCATTTTTTTCCTCTTGTTGAGAAATAGGTGTGATGTGAGCTGCTTGATAAACTGGGCCATCAAGGGACCTAGAAAGTGAGGAGCAAGGAGAAGGTGAGGAAGTTCATGGGAAGAACTGCAAGCAAAGGAGAAAGAACTCCAGAGTGAACTATCCCTGCCAAAAGTTATTCAGGCAGCTCTTCACAGCCAGTGGGTTTCTGAAGTTTCATTTTGTACCATAACAAGTTCAATGCAATCAGGTGTTTAAGTCAGCAATTTAATGGCTATTTTAAATCATCAAATTTACATGGATAAGGAATGAACTAAAGCACCCAGTTTAATTTTGAAATTATCTGTAATCTGATATAATCAAGTCTTTGTAAAATAGATTGACATAATAAACTAAGTTTGTATTTGTACAAGTTTTAGCTGGACAGAACTGCAACAGCTAAAACAGTAAACTAAAAGATTATCTCAGGTCTTGAGATATGAAAGATAATTACCTACCCCCAACTACCAACAAAGAACAGTATTTGCATAGGGAAAACTCTGTATTTCATTCATCAGTGCCTCACCTTATTTTGCATCTCAGGCTTTTTTTGTGCCACAAGCCAGAGGCTAAATGCATTTAATATGCATATTATTGCCATGCTGACATGAAACTCAGTAGCCCTGAAATGTCTCATTTGTTTCTTTGTGGCAAACATAACCATAGTTAGAAAAGAAGGAGAAAATATCAACGGATGCAAGTTTGGTCAGCAAACGCTATACAGGGGAATATTTAAATGAATTACCAGGTTTATGAAAACTGGGATTGATGATTAGCAGCTTGATTTTTATTTCAGAGACTGGTAATACTGCCAGGTTGGGGGAGAAACAATGAAGACCTCCAAGGAGAGGATGAGGTGGCTGGCAAATAAATAAAAGAAACAAAGCCCCTTGGGTCCATTCAAGATGGTGTTGGAGGCTACCTTGAGGAAGAGTGCGTGCCCAGCCCTGCTGTGCCCAGGGCTCAGAGGTACCACAGGCCACCTCATCCTGCCACAGCACCACTGAGGTGTGCATCTCCAGAGGACAGTGCAGTGGCACCAGTGCAGAACCAAATGCCAAGTGTAGAGCTCCTTGTGAACACATTCTCTTTTTGCCATCATGTTTGGGGAGGTTTTCCCTTTTGCTAATAAATATTTGTTCCTTGGCATGCTGCTCCTTTATTTCGGTTGTTTTTATTTATCTAATCCTTGCTCTGAAAAACCCACGATGTATTAAATGGTTTTGATTCTATATTTGAAGAACTGTGACTTTCTGCACACAGTAAGTAAATTTAGATGGAATTTACAAGTTAGTAAATATAGCTGGTATTCAAGGGTATCAGCAAAGGGATCCTCCAGAAATTCTAGATGCCATATTCCCTTGCATACAACCAGACACAGTGCCAAATATCAGTAAACAAACATGGTGCACCCTTTTCCTGGGATAAATAAGAGGGACAGAGAAGGGCACTCTTTGTAACCCATGCAGTCAGAAAGTTATTTAAGCATTAAACTCTTGATGTTCTCCAGCTGCAGACTGAGGAGGAAGAATTTACCCCACCTCACAGGCCTCTTGTGAGGGTAAGCAAACAGTGCCTGGATGCCACGCTGCTGGGCTTACCCAAGGAGAGAAAAAGAGGGAGGGGAAAACTTCACACCTATCTGCCTTATGGCCAAATGGCTAGAAAACACTGGAGATGGTGTCAGCAGAAGCACAAGCTCTCTATTAACCCTGCCTAGGAGGCTCCAGCCAGCCCCAGGAGCTGAGGACCAGGCACAGCTGCTGTCCAGCCAGGGAGCAAACGCAGCAGTGCCAGAGAAATGAATGTATTGGGTTGCTGTGATGGACCTATGGGGCTTGATTCCACTTCCTGATCTTCTTGTGGTTTCAGACCCATTTTAATTGCTTTTTCTCATCAGGGAAAAGAAGTATGTGAGGCGCAGGTCTTTGTTCTGTAAACTATCAAGTGCTAAGAGAATATCAGTATTATCATTGCTATTTATTTCACCCTTTGGTGTTTCGTCTCTCTTTCCTGATTGGTTTATGATGATGAATTTCAGAACTCTGTTCCCAGATATACACCTCTTGGGCAAAGGGACAATGCAATGTGACATTTAACACAGTGTACCAGAAACCATCCTCCCTCTTCTGAATATTAAAATCATAGCAAAAAGCAGTCGTAACAATAGATGTATCTTTTATTCACAGATAAAAACAGAAGCAAGCTGTTATAATACATATTTATACAAAGGATTTGAAAAAACCATAAAAAGGAAGATGATTAGAAAATATGATTCATTATGAAATGTGGTATTACATACACTATTAAACCTTTTCAAAAGTATTTGTTTGGCAACAATTTATCAATAGTTTCCACACTTAAGTGGCCTCCTTCAAAAAAGCACAAATCTCATGCAGCATGTATAAATTTGATCCTGAGGGTTTGCCTTCCTTAGAAAAACTGTAAAAAGATATACTATTTGTCTTAAAAGTTCAAAATGCAAATGCTATATTTATAGTCAAAACTATATAAAAATATGGACCTAACTTAACATTTACAAAAACTTTTTGCTCCTTTTTTTTTTTTTGCTTGTTTTATGGTTTTGGTAATAAACATAATTCTCAATTCCTGCAGTCAGAGAGGAAAAAAGAAAACCAAAACAAACCACAGTGCCCTTTGTAGACTTCCTCACATAAAGTTTACAACTCCAAAAAAGACCAGGTCTGTGAAAATTGAGGTTAGTAACCAAGGAAGTAGGTAAGCAGTTAATATATATCTATATATGTATATATAAAATGGAAAACAAACATTTATTTTGATCTGAAAAAGTAATAATACAAAACCTGAAGGTAAAACAATCATCTAAAAATGTCATAATACTCCTTCTCAATAGATAAATGTTCATAAAAATATCTTGAACCCTAACCAAGAAAACAATTATAATACAATTTTAATTCTGCTACATAAAACAGCTTTTCTATGAAACAAGAAGGCAAGTTCAGGTATGAAAACATAATTTACTTATTGCTTTTGCTACAATGTTGTTTGTTTTTACATATAGTCATAAATACACTATACAGTATAAAATATTTCGTAGGAATACATTTTGTGGTCTGCTTAGGTTTGCTGGCTTTAATTCTAGCACCAAATACAAAAATGAAAATCAAATTAACTTTAAAGGCACTTCCATTTCATGTTTGTTTGTTAATTAACATCAGGGTTTGTACTAAATTTCTTCACTTCCCTCTGGTAGAAGCAATACTTGATCCTACTTTTACCTTTGTACAGCTCAGGTCACGTTGAGGCACCAAATGATTTACGAACATTCCCATTTCTCAGCTGTCTCTTTCTCTTACAACATTCATTGTTGCTTTTTAGTCTTCACCTTTCCTCCCTCACTTCCCAGCTACTTTATCCGTTTACTTCTTCATGCCGGATGACCCAGCTCCACTTCCTTCAGTCTCTTGAGAAACCTCCTTCAAACCTCCACTTCCCTCGCTCCATCCTGCACATCGCTGATCCCGATATCGAAACACGTCACTATCATGATATGTGACTTGCACAGATTAACACACTGCTCCAGTTCTTCTGTCACTTGTTCCAGTGCCTCCAGGTACTCCTGTGACTCCTTATCAAGATCAGGATCCACTTCAACTGTCAGACAAAAAAGTACTGAGTAAGAGAAACTGTTTACCATAAAACATTTTTCCATCACAAAGCAGCCAATATGGTAGAGTAAAATTTAGTTTCTCTTGAACTAAGACATTTTTTCCCTTTTGTTCGGCAGATACAAAACTCTGCCTTGAGCTTCCAGTTAGGCACAACACTCAGTCTGGGAACAAATCTCACACCTCCATTTCCCAGCTATAACATGGCTATGGAAACAACTTTTTCCTTCTTTGGAAGGAAGGATAATAAAAGAATAATAAAAATCATTAACAGCACTATTTTAATGTTCTCTTCTAGTTGGTTTGGATTTTTTTTGTTCAAATAGCATATTACAGAAACATAGATTGAGTCACAGAGTATTTTAGGACTCAATTCAGCAAAGTATCTTAGTAAGTGATTAAATTTTTCAGTGGGACTGCTGACATGCTGAAAATATGTTAGAAGCTGATCATACTGCTCTTTTTGCAAAGTACTTACAGTCATCTTTCCACTTATTTGGATCCATCATCAACCTGCACTTTGTCTCTTCCAACTCTTCCTTCAAAATGTCATGCTTTGCCTTTATTTCTCTGATTCGCTGCTGGCGCCTCTCCAGTATCTTCAGCTTGGTATGGAAATACATCAGACCCTTTTAAGACACAGAAAGACCATACCATGAATTTTCCTGTTGTGAGCTGGCCTATAACAGTCTGACAAAAATTGCTCCCAGCTCACTATTTGTAAGAGTGAGCAGGTGGGTTGTTTTATTTGGTTGTGTGGTTGGTGGGGCTTTTATGGGTTTTTGGGGGGTCTTTTTATTTGAAGTTTACATTAATGGATTCTAATCTAGAGGAACTGCAAGCTGCATCACTTGGGCATTTGTTGCACTTGTCTGAATTAGCAAACATCTCTTAATACATTCTGAAATTACTACTGTTTGTAGATAAGTTTTTTCCAGTAGTGAAAATGATAAACATAACCTAATGATAATGTCAGAATTATAGTTAATACCAAAACATGAATTCTTATTTTCTAAAAACCATTCCTACCTTCTCAACATCCTGGAAAGGCTATTACAAAAGAAAGGGGAAAAAGGCATCAGTAGAACATAGAATTCTGGTCTCTAAAATAGAATTAGCTGAAGTGTTTTCCAATTACAAGCAAGCTAAACTCAGTATATCCCTGATTTAATAGAATCCTGTCATTTACATAAAGAGTTAATGACCCTATCGTTGAGGGAGGCTGTCAGGTTCCACCAGCCAGGCTAGGATTATGAAGTCTTCTCATAATGTATTCATTGGTAACTTCCATTTACACCATCAGTCATGTTAGACACAATTAATTTTAGACAGCAATCATTTTCATTTTCTGTGTTAAGGGTACCCCAACATATGAATTGTAAAATTAATAATTATAGTACTTTAATTGCACTCAATTTCCTGAGCACCATTCTGGCATTCAAGCAAGGACTTTGTCTGTATATTGTAATTTGTCTACAGTTGTAAAGTATGTGCTGACCTCAGTTTCCTCTTGTCTGTGTCGCTGTAATCGTTCCACATCATCAATCTCATAAACTTTAATTTCAAATGGCTCTTTCAAAGTGCCTGGCAAAGGTGGTAGATCAACCCACTGGCCAGTGACACTGGGCTTTCTTCCTAAGGAAGCAGTATCTGGCAACGGTGCAGGAATCAGTCTGCGACGCTGGAGACCTGAAATACAAAACCAAACATTCCTCAGGCTCTGAGACTAACATGCTGCAGAACATACTGCAGTGAATTAAAGAAAGATCTAGGTTCTCAGTATACTTAGGAAGAAATGCTTTTCTTGATCTTTTCCTTTTACTAAAATACCCTCAGGCTGCTAATTGAGTTACTGCCTTGACAAAGTAGGTTTCACTTGGTTCCCAGATGGGAGCAACAGCAGTTCCTCTCCCAAAGCAGATGTCTGAACATCAGTTCTTTATTCTCTCCTTGCAGAAATATTTTGCGCGGATTGATTTTTCTTTGGTGGACTACAATGGTATTCATTACCTTGCAAAGGCAGTGAGATAGTGAATAATCTAAAACTAATACTGATAATGGCTTACTTACGTGGAAATCTTCTGCTCCCTCAGTTAAAGCCAAGCAAGGCTATCTAAGATCCCTGTCACTGCACTACATCTTTACAAAGCTCAAACAGTTCCCTCCAGAACTACTCCTGCTATTTTAGGGTGCTAAATATCAGCCATTTTCAGTGATTTTGTGGGATTGAGAGGCATTCAGAAGGCATCAACCAAGCTGCAAGTTGAGCACCTCTAATGTTGAGACGTCTCACACCTTTGCACCAGCACCCAGAAGCTCAGTGCATGACAAAATTCACCAATTCTGGGAGCCTTCAATAGAATGCTTCCAGATTTTCCAAGAAAATCATACTGCTACATTATCCTTCTGCTAGTGTTCAAGTTTCATGAAGCAGAGACTGACTTATATCACTCAAAAGTGCTGATACTTTTGATTACAAGAGTTGGCACTCTGGCACACAGCGTTTTTTTTTGTGATTATTAAGTCTCTTACCGTTGTCTAAAAATCTGACCTTTACAGTACATGTCTCAAGCATGAGTACATGCATAGAGCTGGTCAGGCAACATTAACAAGCCTGCAGTCCAATCCTTGAGAAGAGGAGGGCTGCAGGCCACCAGAAACAAGCTGAAATGACACAAGGTAGCAGTAAGTATAAGCTGGCTTTAGGTGACTGGTGACAATAAATTTAATACTTAATTGCCTCCTCTCATTAAAAACTAAGTCAGAGGTGAAGAGTCTTGTTTCTTCCACTCTTACAAAAGGGAGCACATCAAACAGACAAGGCAGCTCTGCTCAAAGGACAATGCTGCCAAAATAACTTCTGGGCTGAGACCTCCACAGGAGATATAAGCGCAAGTTAAGGCAGTCAGATAAGCCCTGTCATGAACTCTAACATGAAATAAAGACAAAATTCCAGCAGGAACCCCAAAGCAACACACCTCCACTGATACCCCAAAAGTTACCTGCTTCACATATTCTTAAGAAAAACATCTCTCATTCATAACTGCATCCTTGCTGATTTCTAAGTAACAAGAACAAAATCAGAATGTTTTCAAAAGGGGAAGACTTGATTCTACTTCTACAAAACTGTTCTCACAACCCCAATCCATTCAGCCTGAAACACCACTACAGTCCTGTCGGACAAAGCCACACACCATAACCCTGACCCCGTAACTGCTTTGGTGACAGGAGATCCCTCTGAGGAGGACACCAAACAGATGTGGTCAAACACATGCAATAAGCAGGCAAACTTCATCTCCTTCCACTGTACAAGCCAGGGTCAACATCATTTCTCCACGAATGAAGTTACTGGATAAGGGGACAGGTTTACAGTGACATACTTGAGAGTAGGATGTGTCCTTAAATTCAGAGACTCCAACATAGCCTGGTGTTACATAAGCTATTCAAAAAATATCTAATAATGTGCAAAGATTACAATTATTTTAGAACAACAAGAGGTCTGAACCAAACATTTCTCGTAAGAAATATTTGATGCACTTCCCGGTAAACCACATTTCATGCATAAAACACAATATTTTCTCAAAGTCTACAGCACTCCGAAAAAGTAATACATAATTTACTGATATAGAGCAATTACAACTGGGAAAAGAAATAGTTTGTCATTTTTAAAGACCTTATAAGTATTTCCTGGGGCAAAAACAAATACAAATCCATCAGTGGGTAATGTCTTCTCAATATGTGTGCAACTTATACAGCTGTTAATATTGATTTGCAGGAAAGGTTTAAGAGGCAGATATGCTGTGGAAAGAGATGAGCAGCAAATGTTACACTAAGTTTCCAAAATGATTTATCACTTGCTGAAGCAACTCAGTTTCCTTGACCAGAAAGCCCCATGAGATCAACTGCATTCATTTGGTTTTACTGCCAGAACTGAGCACTGGGGGTATCTACAGGGATTGCAGTAATTGCCACTTTCCAACCAGAAGTTCAGATCCAGCACATTGCTGATTTTAGTTCCTACTATATTTCCAACAGTCAGTATGCCCAGCTTGCTGAAGGAGGCTGCTGGTCATGATCTACATGGCTCTGGTTGCCATTGGTTCTATACAATACCACAGGATCTCAACTTAGATCTGAGAAATGAACACTGTAACACCAACCATATGAGCCAGATTTTGAAGGTGACTACAAATACACTTGACTTCAGCTGCACTTACATGAGCACCAGCAGTGAGAGCAGTAAGAAAAGGCACCAGAGGGAAGGAAAGGGGATCTGGCCTTCATACGCCCACCTTTTCTTGGCGTGGTCAGACACAGTGAGCCAGAGCTGCCTCTTCCAAGCAACGCTCTCAGTCAGTTTCCTACTGTGTATAGTATCCACACACACAGCCAAAAATTTCTTAATATAAATACTATTAGAGTGCAATATAATAGTGTTGTGATTAGCTAGTAGCATTAACCTAGGCGTCACTGCATCTTACACACATAATGCTCTAAGCCTTATCTTTGGTAATCTAACGCTCATTTAGCAATCCTCATTAATTCACAAACACTCTTCTCCCCTCCCGGGCTATTCCTTTGTTTCTAAACTACAATCCTAACCAGTCTCTCTGGCATTCCCTCACAGACACCTAGCAGCAGAGCTCCTCCTCTCCTCACTGCCCTTCTCTCACCAGTCTTCCAAGATCACTCACTTGATCCTCACAAAAACTCATCAGCACTCACCCAGCACCTCACATTTCCCAACCCACCCATAACACTCTCCTATTTGGGCCACCCTGGTCCTGGCCCTGCTGAGGGACGAAGGAATGTCCCCCATCTGCGAGGGAGGAGGCAGCAGGTGGCTGCCGGCCCCCAGGGCACCGACACCTCTCCTGCCCTCTCCACCACAGCACCTGTGTCACACCTGCAGCTTTGAAGTAAAATAAATGACAAGAAGCTGCTGTCACGGCAATACACATGCACACACAAGCGCACTCAGTCAGTCCACCTCCCTGCTTTGAGCTCCCTCCAAGCCTCCTCTCCTCTCTGTCAGAGATGCCACAAAATGCCTCCATCCTCAGGATGCAGTGGAGCACCAGTGAACACCTGGCCACCCGCCCCTCCACACCTTACCTGTTGACCTTTTCTTGGGGGATTTAAGGCTCCTCATCCGACCCGGTGACGACATCCCGCTCTCGCTCATGGAGTCGTGTGCCGAGGAGGCACTGCCGGTGGCCTCGCTGTCCCGAATCATGCTCTCATAGCCACTGCTGCCCCCACTGTGGTAGAAGAGAGCCGTCCTCCCCATGGCTGGTGGCAGCTCCCCGCTCAGGACGCTGCTGTTGTCACTGCCGTGCCCGCTGCTGTAGCGCTGCGGCCGCCGCGGTGCCGTTATCTTGCTGTAGGGAGACGGCAGCACCGGCATCTGTGACTTCTCGTCACTGAGGTTGATGCCACTGTCATTGCCACTGTCAGAGTCGGTGGAGCCTCGGAAGTGTCCCGCCTTGGCAGAGCCACCCGACACCAGCTCGTTCACACGGCTGTTGGCTGCCCTCATGGCCTGCTTGGTGCCCATGATGGTCCCGCGGCCGGGTTTGCCGCTGACAGGTTGCACAGAACGGGGGGCTGCCTTCCCACCAGGGGCCATGCCAGAGCCCTTCCCTGCAGGCTGGGCCAGGGACTTCACAGAGGAGCTGAGAGACTTTGACCCACTGGCAGAGAGGCCCCGGGTTTTATTCCCATTGGCTTGCACCTTCTGGTTAGCTGTGGGTTTTGCCTGGCTGTTTTTACCAGGTGCAGGGGCAGCAAAGGGCAGTGGTAAACCCATACTGGGAGCAACAGGAGGGACCCCCAGCCTGGGGACAGAGCGCCCTGCCCGGCTGCTGCCAGTGCTCCCGCTGTCCCTCACCATGCTTGCTTTGGATCCAACTGATGTCAGGCTGTCACACCTCTCCAGAGACATGTGGCTCCCGTATCGGTGCACAGTTTCACTCTTTGATGCCTTCACCTTCAAGCTGGATGTCATCTTGGGCAAAGAGTGGTCACCCTTCAAGTTCATTTTGCAGCTGGCACTTTCACTAAAGTAAGAGCCAGATTTCAATCGCAAATCTGCTTCGTCTTCAGCCTTTGGCGTGGCAGCTCTGGCAAAGTCCAGGCCAGAGGCTTTCCCCCCACCGTTACCCAGACCAACAGGTTTCTGCTCCAGGCTCGATTTACGTACAGGAGGTGTTGGAGGTGTTGGCCCACCTGGTCTGGGCAACATGGTTGATTTCTGCGGTGCGTTCTTCTTTCCCAGGGACGATTTCAAGCTGCCAGTGGCCAAGGGAACATCTGAATTCCCTCGGGTCACAGACTCCGGCAAAGTACTGTTAGCGTGTGACACTGGCATCACTCCCAGTGTGGTGGCTCCTCTCTTCAGCTGTGGCATCTTCATCGCAATTTCTGACTTCTTTGCAGCTCCACTGGAGGATCTGCAGGCCATTTCACAGCCGTCCACAACCCTCTGTGAACAGGCGAGCATAGTCTGTGACTTCGTTGGCCTGGATGCTGTGCCAAAACACTGGGCAGCTTTTTCTGGCTGCTTCTCAGTACCAAACATGTGAGGTTTTGGAGACAGCAGCGACTCTGCAGGTTTTGCTTCCAAGTGATAATCGGTGCGTAACAGCCAAGGATCTTCAAATATACCATGTGGATTCTGCAGCTCTTTATAGCTGAGGACAGTATTATTGTGGATTGGAGAAGAGGTAGTTTTTGTTTTCCTAGGAAGACTAGAATGTATGGTTTCTATCACAGGCGCATCACGAGAATTAGTAAATTTAATTTTTACTGGCTGATCAGTGACACAAAAAGCACTTTTTATCTGAGATGCTTTGGTAGTTTCAGAGGTTTGAGGGCTTTTACTGATGCCTGAGGAAAGCTTGCTGGAACTCAAGCTCTCGCTCTCCAGCTCAGAGAAGCAAAATCCACTGTCATTCAGAGCACTTTTCAGGGGGACACATAAATGGGATGAGTCAAAGTTGAAGGGTTCCTCGGACTTATTACAGTTGTAAGATGACTGTGCGACAAAACTGTCACTAGACTGGGCTCCATCACTTTCAATTGTACAAATGCTGACTTCACTAAGCCATGAACTGATGGAGGAACGTCTGCTGCTGGTAAAGGGATCCTTAGCAAAGGGCACAACAATATCAATATTTACACCAGTAGAAGTCTCCTGTGAGGTATAAGCATCAAACTCATCATTTATGCTGCTGATAATACTGACTGGCCTTGAACCTGATGCAAGGGCCTGAAGGGAGCAGTCACTGTTAAAACTAATGATACTGGAAGGTCTCCCATTATCCATAATTCCACTAATAGAGAGCTCTTCCACCACTGTGAAAACAAGCTCATCCTCTCCATTCAGCTCAACAGGCTGCTGCAAAGTCACTGTGGTGGTCAGTATATCCCGATCAAAACATTTCCCTCTGAATGCTGACCTGAAGCTGTGCACCTCTATCGCACCTGACTGACCCTGGGTGTTGCTACCAACAAGGAATGTGCTTCCTAAAGGGTTTTGTTCAGGTTTGTTTCCAATCTGTTTGCTCATTCCCACAGGAGGAGTCCGAACTGCATTGCTATTGTCCAGCTCCAAATTCTCAGCTTTGGAGGAGCTTGGTGAGTGTTCTCTCTGCTGTGGAGGGGGAGGCGCTGGGCTTGGCAAGGGTCTCTTCACGTACAAGGACTTTTCCTTAGTGACACATTCAGCTGTGGCCTTATTCTGCTCTGGATTCCTCAAAGGGCTACACTTTGCAGTCTGCAGGGAATCAGTGATTGTCTCTCTCTCCCCTTCTAGGACAGAGTCTATTATTTTGTTGTCAGCTCTGTTCTGCAGCTTGTGAGGTGTGTTATTTTCTTGGCAGTTGCCATTGCCACCCCTTGGTGCAACAGCCTGGAAAGGAAGGTTATGTCCTTTTTTGGGAGATGCAGTTTCCTGTGGAATCGGTTTCTTAAATCCTCCAGAAGGAGAGGATACTTTCTCCTTTATCAACTTAGACTGTGCATTTTCTGTACTTCCAGGAACAGGACTACAATTGGACCCAACAGAGATTTCTGCACAAGCAAATTTCATGGGTTCCTCACTTCCATCAATGCACTCTAACCTTTCCTGCAGTTCTGCAAAAGTGTTGCATTTGAAATGGTCCTTGTCAGAGCTCCTACTAACAGCAGAATTGTCTTTATTTCTCTTCTTATTTAGGGACGGGATAATGGGAACAAACTCCGGTGGACCTTCATTATCTGTCAATTCCCTGTCGGACAAAGCTGCACCGTTGGGACCAACATAGATGACAGTATCACAAGACTGTTCACTGCTGGAGGAATAATCAGGATCACTGGATATATTCAGGACAGGAAGGTCAGGGTCAAGGGCAACAGTTCGTGGGTGGAATGGTCGCAGATGGGGCGGTCTCCGGACGTGTCCTTCTTCACACGAACTCTCTCCCCCAGACGAGCTGGATGCATACTGCAAATGACAAGCAAAGTAAATTTATTAGTATCAATTGATAAATAAGTATATATGTGTAGAGAAAGGGATTAAAAGGTCAGGTTGCAATATAATCTGTGCTTTGTGTATACTATCACAACTACCTCTAGTGGGAAAATATTAGAGGGGAGGGTAAATTAAAATAACATGCTACATAGATTTTACTGTATTAATAATAATACAATAGTCACACCTTTTAAGATAATTTCCATTAACTATTATGCACCGTCTTTCTCCTCAATAGTTTTCTGTTCCTCCTCTATTGATTTTTAATTAATACTGATAGAAGCTTTTGAGAGAGTGCCACACGTAAGCAAAGAAAGAATACGTGTTTGAAACAAAAAGAAGGGAATTTCAGGATTAAGGATTGGGGGCAGGATGATGGCTCAGTGCCAAGTCATTTGTGAGTTCCTCTCCTGAGATTTTATGCATTTTGTATTACTTCCTACCATCGAGAAATCCTATGTTCCCCTACTGAGAGGTTAGGAAAACTCATTTTCAAATGAATTAATTTCTGCTTCTTTGTGAACCAACCTTGGATTTCTTCTTTCTCATGCGGTGGATCCGCGATGCGAGCTGAACAGTTGTGAGAGTCTCTGCATAATTGGCTGGGGAGTCAGAAATGTGTGCAATCATAGTAGTCCTGCAGTTGATGTTCCCAAGTGATTCCCTCAACAACATTGTCAACTTGTTATCTCTGTGCAAAAAAATGAGAACACCAGGATTATTTAAAGAAATCACCACCTTTTTCTGCAGAATTTTACACCACAAGTTGTGCTTTCACTCTTGTGCACACATGGTACATGTAGATAAGAAATATGCTCCTGTTATTGACCACACTTAGAATGTGTCTAAATGTACACATATAAAGGTACCAATATTTTAATTTATCTGCCTGTATATTTACAGTATAGTAAGTCATTTTGCTGCTTAGAAAATCGTAAACCAATTGACTGATAACTACTTTCCTCAGGTTTAGGTCATATTACACGAAAGAGCTCATGAGTACTGTATTTTCAGTTGAACAGACTTAGTACCTGGATAGTTACACTCTGTGAGCACTATGCAAACACTTTTAGCAATAAGAAATAAAAGAAGTCAACAGAAATGGTAAGAAATCTCTGAACAGGTATAACAATGGTAGATACCAGAAATACAAGTGTCACCCCAACTAATCTACTTTCCGTTCTGCCACCTGTGATCTGCTCTGACACAGCAAAAGGGAAGCAGAACTTATCTCTGAAGGCTTTCCTGGTGATGTAAAGCCTCCACTGTGGACCGTAAAGTTGACAAGACAAGTGACATTTGTCCTCCACCAGTCTCCAAGACATCTTTCCCCACAGCTCCTTGGAGTAGGAAACTCCCTGCTCCCTGAGCAGTTCCAACTTGAGGGAACTCCTGTCATGTCTGGTCACTGAACCACAGTAGGTGACCAATCTTCCCTTCCCTATTCTAACCCATCCATTCTCTACTCTATACACAAGCCTAGCAAGTAGCCTGAGGAAAATATCTCTCTGCCTAATACAGAAAGAAAAAAACACCTGTTTGAGATGCATCACCAGATAAATATGTGCAATGACATGATTGATAATGCATTATAACTTTGTGCTGTTGTTAAGGCAAGCAGCAATTAAATTTAAGGACTGAAGGCCAAGTTCTGGTAAGGGTGCTTACAATGTGGCTGTTGTCTTTAAGCTGGGCTCCCACAGGTGTGTTTGACATGAAATTGTTGTCACAGATACTCCACAAAGGAACACACCTAAACATTCACTTCTGCTAAAATAATGTGCAGCATGGTGGTCTTTTTTTTTTTTTTTAATTTAAAAGATGCATCATCCAAAAAGACACACAAAAATAACAACCTTTGATGACCGTACTTTATCAATACTCAATTATTTTCCAAAACTTCAGCAAAATTTTTACATTTGCAAAAAGAAGAGAAAATCCTATGAAATTTGGGTTCAATTGTTCAATAATGTCCAGCTGGCTGAGATCAGCCAGAAATTCCAAAAGCAGGAAAAAAGAGGAGAGAGAAGGAAAAAAGTGAGGGAAAAATGGCTAAGATGTTTTTTTTCAGCAAACTCTTCTCAACACTTCACCCAAATTCAGTATATATCAATATGCCATTTTTGGCCATCTAACTAACAATTTCACATTACCTGAACACTTAAAAACCTGTGTGTATATTAATATGGACAAGTAGATGAACAGATACACCTATCTGTAGGAGTGACCTTAAAAGACGACAGACCCCTCTCTAACAGCATCCCCTTTAACTTCATGTTAGGTGAACGGCAAATTGTTGATACAATCCATTTCTCAGGTAACACCAGCCACAAATTTAAGATAATGCAGACTAGAATTCACTTACTTATATGGCACATGCTTAGCACCATTAATTAAGGCCAAAATTACATTGCCCAGGGCAGAGAGAGACAGACACAGAGAGCCTCCTCCATCTCGGCTCTTGCTCAGCACTTTTTCACAGCTCCCCAGATCAATGAGATGCAAACGACTGCGTCCTCCAGACACTAAAACAAAAAGGGGAAAAACAGTTGTACATCACGTTCTTGCATGGACTCAAGCCAAACCTGGTATTCAAAAGGCATCCAAATGAGGAGAATAATGAATACAGCATGGGATAATGACCAAATTAATATTTAATTGTAAGGAAACCAGATATTAGTCACAGCCAAAAAAGTTAAAGGTGACTCAACTGGCTTGAGAGTTCATTTTTTTTTTCTTTTTAAGTTAATTGCAAATTACTATTAAAACTAATGCAAGACCACATAATTAAAAAATAAACAGTATGGTAAGAACATTCATACTTCCTCCTTTGCCACTCTTCTCCATGCGATACTGGTATATGTGAAGAGTAAAGAGCATGTGTGAATTCCTCCTATCTTCCTCCTCACATTCAGGCTTGCTGGTGCTTCTGGCAGCAATTGCAGCATCAAGGAAAAAGGCAGCTTTCTCTGCTGTTGGGGCCCTTAGCTCACTTTGGTTTTGAAGCTTGAATATAAACAAGAAAATGACTAATTAGCACAGGGGCATTTTTTTTATTATTTTTTGCTGAACATGCTGAATCTCCAGGGCACTAAGAGAAACAAATATGTACACCATGGGAGATGGGCTTATAAATTAAAAGCAATAAATTTTTTTTACTGGCTTAAAAGTTGTCATAATTGTTGTCAGATAAAAGGAAATAAAAAGTAGAAGAAAGTCAGGCTCAGAAAAATCTATGTTGTGATATTCATTATACCTGGGTTCCACATATTGGATCTTCTCTCAGATAAACCCCAGGAGACTGGCCATCCTGAAGGCTGCCAGTGGCTACTTCAGCTAACAAATCCTTAAGGTTTTCATCTTTGCCACTGATCTCTACAGCAGATACTCTAATAGAGAAACGAGTTCCAGTTTTTTCTTTACGTTCATTGATCAATTTGAAGAGCCAAGAAATTGCACAGGGGATGATACCAAGGCTTTGTGTGGAGTTATCTTTTCCAATCATGGTAAAAGATTTTCCTAGAATGAAAAGACAAACACAAACACAATTAACCTTTCTTGTACAAGGCAGTGTGTCTTCATATTGCCACCTCATATCACCATGGTACATTACATGTAATGCCATGTGCTGCACAGATAAGGAAAAGAACAGATGAAAAAATCCAAAGTATTTAATTAATAATCCATTACTATTTACTCAATTAGGTTGCAAGTTTTGTAAGCCAGACCCACAGCAAATTAATGTTAAAAACATCTCTGATCTTTTTATTTTCATCACAATGCACCTACATAAACTTGCTCTTGAATAAGCCAATCTGATGCTACATTTTACCTTTTCAAATTAAAACTTACAGTCATAGTGTAGAAATAAACTGTGATAAGTTTGCAAAGCTAATTAAAAAGAAATTCTAATCTATTCATATACTCCAGGTTTATTGTTCCAGGAGCTGACAGCATGTAATTACCAGACTGACATAGTAATTAACTGTAACGAATTTGGGAGCTCACCAAGCTTGACATGACCAAAGCAAAATATGCAACCATCTGCACCATTCACAACAGACTGGATTACTTCTGCTACTGTTCCAGAGCAT
The DNA here is from genome assembly GCA_013397155.1 of Irena cyanogastra. Classification (NCBI taxonomy): domain Eukaryota; kingdom Metazoa; phylum Chordata; class Aves; order Passeriformes; family Irenidae; genus Irena; species Irena cyanogastra. The sequence goes on from VWZV01016132.1 coordinate 802,034, forward strand.
ACCTCAGCCTGAAAGAAAAATTGGAGACAAATAAGTGAAAGAGCATATACTGCTGTGGTTTTTACTATTCTTCTGCAATGAAATGAATGATTCAATATTTTTGAGGCGCAATATTCTCCCCATTTTTATGGCATCAGTCTTATTATTTTAGTAACTATGCTATCTTAAAAAATAATAAAATATGCTACTACAGCCTAAAATAGTTTCCAATTCTATTAAATCTATTCTCTTGGAATATTGATTCTATGACTAATGTAGCAAACTGAATGCTATCCAACCAGGCTTCCTGCTGGTATAATAGCTTAGCCAAGGCTATTCAGTAATAGTAGCAACTCCACTGAAATTAAGCTACTCAGGAGTGCTCACAGGAATTAAAAAGACATCCATAGTGGAGAAAACGCATTAAGATCCCTGAATAAGATTTCATAGTATCACATTTTCCTCTTCCAGTGTAAACATCATCATCAATAAAGAAAACTTGCTAAAAATACTTGATTGTGCTAAAACCAGTTTATCCACGTCAGGGAAGGTTTCAAATGCACAATAAGATGATCTATTAAGTACAGCAACCGGGGGCAGGGGAGGGGGCTGTTGTAAAGATGTAACTACAGTGAAATGATAAGGCTCTGTTTGCAGGCGCATGGCAGCAAGCTTGCCTCCAGCAATAATACCCCCACAGAAGGGGCTGCAGTGGCCAACATCACCCAAAAACATCAAAACAGGCCCCAACAGGAACTGAAAAGCCATCCCAAACCAGGGGTCAACAGCCTGAAGGACTGGTGCCAAAACCAGCAGACACACAGGCTGTGACCAGCCACCTTGCAGCAGGGCTGGCAGCACAAGTAAGAAAATCTCACTTCCAGTTCTGGACTAATGCTGAGATCGCTGTTGCACACTTCTGCACAAAGACCCTGTTTGGACTTAGGATCTAAAACCAGAATTCAGATGTGGTCACCTGTGCTTCGGGCACTGATGTGTGTGGGAAGCTGTTCTCCATCTTTAGTGTTTGTCTAGAACTTAGACTCAATAGATATTTTCCTATCCAGAGTCTGGGACCCAAAAAATTAAACAAAACCCTAGGAGAAGATCTGAAGAGGAGATTATGAACTAGACCTTGTCATATTCTCTCAGCATTAATAGACTGTTTTCACCTTGGATGCTTTGGGCTATATTTTTCACTCTAATTTTTTCCAGCAGTTCAGACTTGGTGTAGCTCTTCAAATGCTGTTGAATTAGTTCTTTTTAAAGCTGTTCTAGGATTTTATTTTCAGAACCAAAGATTTTTCACAGAAGGAATTATCAGATGTCCATGAGTGCAACCTCGCTGAATACACTGCAGACCCCAATCCTCTCAAAGATCAGCCATCCTGTGTAGCAGATTTCAGGTCTGAGGCTACTACTGAATAAATGCTCCCTTTTGCAGGCCAAAAGGAAGACATGCGCCACAATCAGCACCACCATCAACATAAAATAATCCGTCAAAACCACAGTATAAACAAACTGGAAAAGGTGCAGATAATGTAAAAGCTCCCTGTTCCAGTATTACAATACCAAGGGATTAGCTTTTTCTTTTCTCCCAACAGCATTCAGTCCAACATTAAGCATATGTTTATTTCCCATTGAAAGCTGTGGGGAAGGAATTTACTTCAGTCCCATCAAATGGGTTAAAACCTAGCTGGATGGAAAACTGGATTTCAAGCTGGCTGTGTGATTTTCTCTAACAAGAGAATACACAAGAAGGTAATTTCATCAGCAAATATATCTCCCCAGGTATTATTTCTTAATTTTACATCTCAACTAAACAGAAGATGTAAGAACTCACCCACTTGTGGTGAGTTTTTGATAGCAATTGCCACGTTTTTTCCAGGCATTAAGGCAACTCTCAAATAAAATTCCCCAGAAACAGAAGGAACTCTTTAGGCAATCAAATGCAGTGGCCAGGAGAAAACTCAAGAGGTTTACATGAGTGACTCCAGTACCTGTGAAGCGTCCTGGGGGAAAACTGCATCAAAGGCAAACATCTTTGGGACAGCAACAACACCTCTTCTGTGACCTGCATTGGAAGGCCCAGTCGCTGCTGGATCATAAAATGTGATTTGCTTTTTTCGTGGGTCTACCTTTAGGAAGGACATGGATTCAGATGTTTCGTGTGCTCCTTGAGAGGAACAAATCCTTACCATCACTTTCACCTGCAAGGATTCAGAAGAAAGCAACAACTTGAGTTCCCAGCTACAGATAAACATATGCAAAGCATTCCTCCCAAACCCACTCCCCTTCCCATGATGTGTTTGTTTGTCGTGTTTAGGTGTGTCAGAACAACCGTGGGACAAAAACAGAGCCAGATTTTCCATCCTGGGGTCTTCACTGAACTAATTAGGTTCCAAAGGTGCACTTTGTCTCTTCAGTTGATGTTGTTCCAGTTTTACCAATTCAATTTATAAATGTCTGATCTGCAAGTACGATCCACTGTAGGTGTAACATGATGCCAAAGAAAAGAAAATTCTGGTCTCCTGCCTTTCAAGTACTCAATGTGACCGAGGGGACACTCTGAAAACCAGTCTGAATAGCGCAAGGCTCAGATAGCTACTGCATTTGAAATAAGTCTACAAACTTTCAATTTCTCATTCATATTATTCTAATAAAAAGGTGTCTCTCTTTCAACTGTCTCAGGCAGTTGCCTTTATGCTGTTATTGCTAGGCCCTTCAGTGGTTAGCTGCAGATTTAATGGGGGGGAAAAAAAGGAGGGGGAAAAAAAAATCAAACTACAAACCACTAAAAGGTCAAAAAGCTCAAAAAGAAACCTCTCACAAAAGGTACAGTTCTATTGCAGCACTACAAATGATGACATCCTACACAAAGGTTTTTAAGAAAGTATCTTTAGAAAGCTCCAACATGTTGGCTGTGATTTCCAAAGCACCTTATGGGAGCCAAGTGAGTGGGTCTCAAGAAAATTCAGCAACAGCCGCACACATGCTTCTTTTAAGCTTCCTGGAAATCATACTCTTTAAAAACCTGTGAAATACTGCCTCACACCCACTTACAACCATTCATCCTTATGAAATGCTTCCATGTCAGAACCAGCATGTTTTATACACCTTGCTCTGGAGTAAATTACTATTACAGGTGCAACTTCAACTCTGAACTGCCTCGCAGATCAGACTTCAGAGGAAAGCAATGTTCAGTGAGAATTACTTTTTCCACGGTGTATGAAATGTTTCCATAACAAGCTGAACAACAGTATAGTCTCCTTCTTCAACTACCAGACAACTCTCACAGCACCAGACTTAACCAGGTGGTTGAAGAGCTTCCATGGCTGCAATATACCACAGCTGGAAAAATTGACTGCATCTTTACAATATTTAAAAATTTACAATTCTTACTGCATATTTACAACAGCAGCCATCAGCACCTTCATCTTCTGCAGCACAGCTACTGAGCCACAGAACACCCACTCCTGTTAAAGCACATGGTTTAGTGCTGGGCTTGGCAGTGCTGAGTTAAGCTAGACTTGATCTTGAAAATTCTTTCCAGCCTAGACAGATCTATGGTTCTATGAGTCAGGCTCACTTTTAGCCCAGAGCTGGATATTGCATGTAGAAGCTGGGTTTAAAAGCACTTGTCTCTGATAAAGAATGATTCTCCATTTCAGTAAGATTTTTGCTAATAATGACATTTTGCTTAAATGTCCCAGAACAATTTGACTCCCACTTACTTCATTCGTCATTAAAATGGTGTGCACTTACTCATGGACACATTCTTTTTGTCTTTACCAAAAAATGGACTCTGCAGTCAGCATTTCCCCATCCCTTCTGTGTCCATAGAGATAACGGCAAAGGCAGAACCAAAGCTGAAAACCTGCTCCAGCAAAGCACAGCATGTGAAGTGCAGGCTGAGCCACCCTCAGGGACTGAGGGACCCTCATAGCAGACAAGATGAAAAGGTGGCAGCAGACACATCTGCACCCAGTGTGTGCAGTGAAATGCAGTGGCCAAGCCAGGATGATGCACAGCACATGTGGGAGCAGCAGGAAGCACCATGCTGAACTGTCCCTGCCTTTACCACCTGGGGAGGGCAGGTAATTCGAATATTTAACTTCTCAACTGTCCCATTCTTCCATCTCCTCCTCTCTATGGGGGCTAAGCTGCACACAGGCATCCCTACACAATTCCTCAAGCACCCTCAAAGGAAATACTTTCCACAAAGCAGCTCTAAAAGCTTTTCCCCAACATTTCTTCCAAACAAAGAGGTTAAGAAACAACCCACCCTTCCATAAACACTGCAGGAGGCTCCTCCAAACATAGCAGCAAATTCTTCTACCTATTGAGTAAGCTGTCCCCTGATTCAACACTTCCTTTTCTGTCGCCTTCCACAGTAGTAGAAATATGAAAACACAGTCCCAGAAAACAAGCAAACCTTAGAATAAATGAAACAGCTGCCTCAAAAGCAAAGTGCATCAGAGGTGACACACTCAAGGCTGTTTCCCCATAAAAGCTGCATGAAGCCAGCTTTGTGTATTAGCCTGCTAGCTCAACCTTGACATGCTACCAAGGTGCTCATAAAAAATAATCTCCCTCAGGGCAAAAAAAAAAAAATGAAACAAAACCTAAATATATAAATATATGTAAGTACAAATGCCCACTTCAGGGTCACTTGATTAAAATGAATTTTAAAATAGGTGCTGTTTTCAAAGCACTTATCTAAACAGTCCTTTCTGTTCTCTCTTCCATCTATTATTAAATTATAGCAGCCAGAGCTTGCATAAGAGGAAAATTGGTTTGCTCCTGACCTAAACAGCAAGTTACCCCCATCAGAGCATTGCTCCCCCTAAACACAATGATGGCTTCACCCACAGAAAATCCTTGTGTGATATATTAGCTTTTTAAGACAACCTCTCTGAATCAGAAAGATACTAAAATAACTTCCCATAATGGATCAGATCCCAAACTTAACAGGTCTCAAGGGTCATCTTCATGTTACAATGGAAGTGAGTTTTCAAGACAAATGTGAGGGGGGAGAGAAAAGCAGCTTGAGGGACTTCCTCTTTTAGTGTTTTGTGTATAAAAGCTGATTCGCAGAGCAGAAAACAGATTTCACATTTAGTTTCCCGGCTCACTAAAAATATCTGTAAGTAGTATCTATCAGTAATTGCAGAGTTATAATGTGCCACACTCATTCATGATGCTGAGCCAGACTGATTTCACTCAGAAATAAAGCAGAAATGCTCATGGAAGCACCACCAAGCACAAAGATCACTCAAACACATCCTTTCACAACAGCAAAAACCAAGAGCAGGCAGATCCTGGGTGCATGCACATGCTTCTGTGGTACAAAGGAAAGGTTTGCTGTAATGCTGTGTACTCTTCTCACACTTCCTGCATGCCTTGGCTGAGGACCAATCTTAAGTGACAGGTTTATATTCTCAGCTCCCGAGTTCATCCCAGTATTCTTCTGGAGTTCGTACTGCAGGAAAACAGCACAGTGTGAGTACTGCAGAGCCAGCATGGCCCTTGCCTTAAGGATCAATTTATCTGCAGCTTCTCCTGGGTCTCTTTATCTAGTTCTCATACAAAAGGCAGGCTCAGCTCTACAGACAGGAATATGTGGTGCAGGAAATCATCCAGAAACAAGGGCTTGCAGGGAGAGGAGGATTCAGGATAACACAGGGCCTGTAAATTTGAAAGTAACTTTAGCCCATAACCAGGGAGCATATCAGCAGAGACTGCACTCTAATGCTTTTATCTGCTCACAAAAATGAATTCTTAGAATTAAGTGCCATTAATTCCAGGCCCACTCAAGATTACACTTTTTGTGGGTGGTTATTTGACAATATATCTAGGTTTCCGGGGTCAACTCCAACTGCACTGGTACCAGCTACTGCTAACATTTATACAAAGCAAGCAAACACAAGAAAAGGAATTTAGAGGAGAATTAATAAAGAAATGTAAGAATAAGACAGGTCTAAAGGAAAAAGAACAGGTTGGGGGTGGGAATCAAAGAGAGCTAAAAGGATTGGGGATGAGGGGAGAGCAAGAGAACACAAAAAAGGAAAAGACAACACAAATTTGGTGATTTCAGAAAAGTCATCTCAGGCTCAGGGCACCCCACAACTTTTAGACTCCTTAAGGAGAGCTAACACAGACATCCATTCTGGGATGGAAACAACTCTTTTTGCTAAAAGTCAGTATTATCACTATCTTTTTTCCCCCTTTTGTTGTTTCTTCTTCAATGCAGAGAATGACACAAAGTAAAAAATAATTACAAGTGAAAGTTTATAATTATGAAGGTTATAATACTTTGTACATAGACATTCATGCAGGCATTGAATACTGGATAGAGACTCTATTTTAATGAGGATGTTGATGGAGAAAGAGGCTAGGTTTTTATTTGAGTTCAATTTCTGTAAATAAAAATAAAAGAAACATAAATATCACAATATTTGCACATTATTAACATTTTCTCAGTGCCTGAAGACAGCCTAAATCATGAAAACAACTGAAGTATCTCATTAATTAACTGACTCTAATCTGGTGGGGTTTGTACACTGGGGGTTTATACTCCATTACTGAACTTTTCCAAATTTGTGTATATGCAGAAACCAGGAGGTCAGCAGAATTGCTGAAGGAAATCCTATTAAAATCAAAAGTACTTGGGAAAAGAAGATGGTAAGTATATATTGAATATGTCCTTACAAGATTAAAAATTCAAAAAAATAAATAAACAAGCATCTAATTTGGAAAAGCTCTAGAAATGGGTGGCATAAGGTCAGAAGCCCCTCACCCAGCACAACAACAGGTGTAATTTTAACCTTCACTGGTAAGGGTGAGAGACAGTTTCCAAGAAATCAAAGAATGTTCTTTTTTTAAAAGTTTATGTGTCAGCCTGCAGTGGAAGTCAGGGCAAAGAAATGCAACAAAAGAAAATAGCCACTAGATTTGCTCCAGCTGTGCAAGGGATGGATGCTGAAGCATAGAAACAAAAATCACACTAGTTTTACACAAACATATGGGAATTTAAGGAGACAAATCAGCAAAAGGCTAGATTTCAAAAAAAAAAAAAAAACGGGGGAAAAGAGAAGTCCTCTGTGTGGAAGACAAGGCTGTGTGGAGGACTCTGGGGCAAAACCCCATGAAGTTTTAAAAATATCTGATGAGATCACTAGAGAATCACAGATCCACTCAAATATCAGTAACCCATTGGAGCCCAGAGACAAAACTCTAGACCTTGAGATCTTTAACCTTTATGAAAGTCAAATCTAGAGGGATATTTAACAGTTTTCACCTGAACACCAAAATATCTCAGAAACTGAGGGATGTACACCCTGGCTGGCACCAGCCTTTCCTCCCCTTGCAGCACTTCTCCTCCTTTGAGAGTGGCTGCTCTGTTTCACGAGGAGAGACCTTCTGTCCCACTGTCAGGTGGAGTCACTGTCCTCATGTTGTGACCTTCTCCAGCATTGCCATGTGACCCATTGGTGTGGGCTCATAATTTCCAGATCTCCCCAACACCCTGAACCAGCTGGAGTGGAGGAGAACAGGAGAGAGGAGTCATACCAACCAAAATAATGGGCTGGCTTCAGGACTCGCTAAGACAGTGCAGAGCATCAAGCATATGTTAGTGCCAGAAAGCAGGTGTGGAAAAAGGAAGAGACAGACCAAAAATCTGTGAAATCCAAAATTTGAAGCAACTGACAGCTGAAGGTGAGATGGATTTTAAGAGGCAAGCTAGCAATTTTATCTAGTAAAGCCCATATATTTTGGATCTGAACTGAATGGAGTTATCGCAAAGCCACACATCAAAGAGTACAAAACTCCAGGACCAGTGAGACATGAGTTGTTACAGAAGAAATCATGTCCAAGCCTGAATTTGCAGAGCAAAGAGCCACTGATGAACAGAGAGAATGACACAATCCTACATAATTCTAGATAGAAACAGCCAGGAGATTGACAACCAGGTTGTCATAGATTATTACCCCATAAGCGAGAGAGATGGAAAGGCTTTAAACTCTGAGACCAGAGAAAGGGGAAGGACCATCTCACACTTAAAGAACCAAATGATTTGAATTCTGCTCCTAAAACTATCATGGACCTCTGCTACATGTTTTAGGCAACAAATACAAAACCAAAAATTAAATATTTAAAAAATATATATTTATCATTTATATACTTATAATTTAGAAAATTGGTCTTTCATCTTTCAGTGGAGAGTGCCAAACACTCTATATGGTTTAATTAGGGAGAGACATTTAGGCAGCAAAGACTCCACTAATTCACTAGGTAATGACTAGACTCCGTGGCATTTTGAACATTGAGGAAATTAGGATCCTGACCCAGCCAAGTATGTTAGCACAGGCATAACTGTAACATATGGTACCTCCTCTGAAATCAATGGACGTGCAGTGTTTATGTTTTTGTAGTGATGCTTTGTTAGCATCTGATGCTTATATAGTTGTCAAGTTTCATATTAGACATAATGAGAGGGGAAAAAATGAAGAGGAATGGATTAAAAAGCATGTAAAATTTTAAAATACATGTGCTCAAGCCTTTTTTACTAAAATAAACTCACTCTGTCTGTATTTTGTGAAGGTGCTGGGACTATACTGGAATCCATTTTAAAAATGCTGGTCATATTCTGCATTACAGCAGTATCATAATCCCTAAATGAACAAGCAATTTGGTCTTTAGCAATAAATGTCATTATAACAAATTTGAATGGACACTAAATATTCCCTAGAAACACGTATCCTTGACAGGCATCATGGAGCCAGGAAGTTAATTCTGTCCAATGTTCACAAAATGGCATATAACAGCAGGTTAATTAAATAACTGTGTTTAGACACCCACCATTCTGAATTAAGATTTCTCACCAAGAAATTACAAAGAATTCACATTCCATTGAAAATATCAATAAAGACCGTTTTCCAATGAAATCACTAATTTTTCAACTACAGTGTAAATCAAATTACAGAAATCCTAGTTCAGAGCCAATATTTTCCATGGATTTAATTGTAACTGACAGATATATAACCCTTGCTAAATTGTTTTACCGTGGGTGGTTCTTACAAGCCTTTCATATACTGCCACTACCAATTGATGGCAAATTTATATGCAAAATTGCCACGCTAGCACAGACCATCTAGCTACCCTGGGAGAACCTAAAATTAAAAGAAAAAAAAATCACTTCTATATTGTACTCTGCTAAAAAATAATTGATTCTGTACTCTCAGAAAACATGAAGGAAAAGGATTTCATTTTTTCAAGGTGAAAACGAAGTACAAGAACTTATCTATTTTTATCTCACTTTTCCACATTTTTGTTCAAGCAGTTCGAGGTGTTTCGGCAGGGATGCAAGTACCTTGGATGATACAGAGCTACCTACATTGATAGGCCAGTACTTACTGTGATACATGACTTATATCAGAAATAATGCTTCAGTCATTAGGGAACAAGGAGCAGTAAAGATGACAAAATTAAGTATCTATTTGTTATCCATCATCAAACCATTGTAACAACCAGTGAATGGGACACACAGAACACTTAAGGCAACCCTGCATGATCAGTAAATCATATTAGCAGTACTTTAGCTATGGCTTAGTAAAGCATAAATGGAAGTAAATGTCTAAAACTCATAAATGGAGAGCAGTATGCATATACCTGTCCAAGAAACATGTCTGACAATCCAGGTTCTCTTTAAATGCTCCACTTCAATTGTCTCACATAGGAGCATTCTGTCATTCTAACATTAAAAAATTGACAGGATCCTTGGAAGAGACAAGCACTTAAAGGTGGTGTTGTAAGTGATGCAGTATTATAAAGAATGAACTGAATAGAACCCCAGAAAATAACATTTTGCATGAAAAAGGCTTCCCACCATGCTAAAGAAAAATAGCACATTAGAATGCTATACAGCAGCCACTGTAAAAAGGATGTCTTTCTTAATACCACAATATGATAAATTATCTTAAGTAGCACATTAATGTCAGAAATTGAACATAATCTAACTTCTTTCCAGTGACAATATTAAATGGCTTTCAGACGTCTTTCCTACTATTCTGACATTAAATTTAATAACACCCAGAGAGACCACAAAAATGATTCAGTTACAAGAATCATAGTGCACTGGATCATTGCCTTTTAAGTAGGATTCAGCTAAATGGTTTGGACTCTGATGCTTTTGGCACATTCTAGAGAAAGGTATGAATTTTGCTACGTAACATTTATCAGTAGTGTGCAAAATTCCTTTCAGTATCCAGTTTGAATTGATAGTGGGATCTTCCTTTGTGCATGAGTCTGATTACTGTTGATTATATGAAACACAGATCCAAGGCAGGCCCACTGCTCTAAATTGTTGCTCTTTTTTTCAACTTTTCCCTGCTTGGTATTCCTGAACGTACACAACTCCAGCAAGCACCTGTAAGAGTGTATAACATTTTGCAATCTTACTAAAGAAAATTAAGCAAAAGGCTAATTAAAGATTTGTATCACAGGACAAGTCCACACACTGCTGCTGAAATTACTATAAGCAGAAAAAATTGGTATGTCTGGAATGTAAAAGAAATTAATAAGACATTTATTTTCTACCTTTCAGAAGAATACTTGAAACAGTAAGAAATTATAAATACCAATTGCAAGAGATATGTAAGGGCTCTCTGCTGCTGTAGGTCTCTAATAACAAATGTATTCAACCATAAAAGCTGTATAGCAATTTCACCACAGAAGAACTGGATGATAGGCATGGAGATGATGATGTTAAATTAAGAATAAATTTAGATCTTGGGCTCAAATAATCAATAACTGAGTGCAAGTGCAAGAACTGGCCATCACGAGCTCTCCACACTCCTGCCTCGCCCAGCAGTGCTCACGATGCACAGTAACTGCACTTGCTGCAGCCATGCAGCTTATGAAAAGCAAGAACTCAAGCCTCTTCCTTTCCCCAAATGTCTGTTGTGCTCAAATATTCAAGACAAGGTGCCACAACCATTGGCAGGACCTGTTCAGCTCTTGATATCACAGAAGAACACAAGATAGTCCAGATGCTACTTTCAGTCAGTTCCTTAGATTCACCTGTCCCATCACTCTGAATTCTCTGTTGGCCCCAAAAATTATATCACATTTTCCATGTTGTTTCTGTGTCTCTTACAATGTATTGAACCAACCTCGAGTATCAGTGGATGGAAAAAATGTTAAGAATTACCATTGCAGAGACAATAAAGAAAGCTAGTCATATTTACCATTGTAAATGCTTCAACATGTATTTTAAGCTTCCAGTGGATTTATGAGAGAAATGAGACTGCACAGAATGTGTCAGTACAAACAATAATTAGTCACTGTAGTACTCAGGCACTACTCATGTAGAATAAATAGTATTTTGGCACAGTTGGCATATCATTCATCTCCTCATTTTTTTCATAAAGGGAGGCACATTCCTCTCATTGAAGCATCCTGGATCCTGCAAGGGTTTCCAGTTTGTTACTTCTATTTTTCATTCTCACACAACAATTTGTCCCCAGAGGTGAGGGGGGAAAAGGCTGCCCCACCAGCTGTTTAACCCACTGTAACCACACAGCAATAGTGAGGGACACTGCTGACATGGGAAGGATCCCAAACCACAGCAGAGTACCAACCACAGCCACAGATGCTGTGGTAGGAAAAAGTGACTCCAGAATTCATCACTGATTCTGCTCCATACGTGTATCTTATATTCATTATTGGACAGGCTGCAAGAAAAAGCCAAGGAAAACGATAACCAGGAGGAATATAAAGTAAAAGGCTGTTAGAAGAGAGACTGATGTTAACAGAGGACCACAGCACAACTGCCAGTGTTTACTGATTGCTCTCTCCTTTGCTGTGATACTCAAAGCAGCGAGGAGGAAAAGTAATTACTTTATTCCCACCACCCTCATCATGAGACACCAGCTGAGTAAATCTTGAGCAGCAGAAGCTGATGAGTAGGAAATAATTCAGAGTGCTAATGCATAGTGAGCTAAATGCTACCAAAAGCTGTTTGGCACTGCTCAGAAAAGGTGAAACTGTGAATTTTTAGTACTAAAGAACACCTCTAGAGGAGTGACACTTCTCCTTGGATCACAGGTTCTAAGAATTCAGACACATGAAATTTCCTTTGTGCTGATTCATAATTTTTAGAAAAAGCTGTATTGCTGGAAGGTTTGTTTTTTTTTAAGGCAAACACTAATATTTATAAAGTTGCAAGAGAGGAATGGGTTAAGAGACATTTAGTAGGTACTGCACTACACTGTGTTTCAGTGGTGGCTGCTTTAGGTTTTGAGGAGCATTAAAACTGGTAACTAGCCTACCCCATGACCATTTGGATTATCTAAATCTCAACTCAAGAACTAAAGGGCTGATTCAATTAACAGAGAGCTCTTATCCTCTCCAGCAAAGCACAGGAGTCTTCCAAATTGTGGTCAACAAGTATTTGGTGAGAAGGACACAGCTGGAACCCTCACAGAGTCACAGAATATGCTGATTGGAAGGGACCCACAAGGACCACTGAGTCCAACTCCTGGCCCTGCATAGGACCATCCCCAAGAATCTCAACAAACAGAATCTTCAACACTCTACGATCCTTGTAGGTTCCTTCCAACTCAGCATATTCTGTGATTCTATGTTTTTAATGTTTTCAGCTGAGAGCTAAATAACAGACATTTTGAGGGTCAACAGATAGCGGTATCCCATGCTGGAGGAGAAGCTCCCACAGCTGAGCTGATCAGGATCCTGCTGTATCCTTGGAATTCTGGTGGAGCTTTCCTCATGGAAAGTTCTCTGCTCTACTCACTAATGAGAACAGTAGGTAGAGCACACGACCCAAGGCATATAATCTCCTGCCCTCTGGAATCATGCACTTGATCACAGACTTTGTTAATCTGTTTGAAGACACCAGACAAACCAGTGCTTTCCATGAGGCACAAGTCATGCTGGGAAGTCCCACCAGCCACCCTCAAAGAACAGGGAAAAGGCTGTAGCCTCTTGGCTACACACAGCTGCAGGCACACAAGTGCAGAGACAGTTTTATTGAGCTGTGGGAACAAGGATATACAATCATACTCTACAGGTCTTCCTAAGGCAAAGTGCCCCAGAAATGCCATGCTCCCCATTATTCCTGGTCCCACAGCCAAGCACTAAGTCACACAGAAAAAGAAAACAGGCACAAAAAATGGGTTTTGTTAAAACTCAACACATAGAAAGGATATTCCTTAGCAAACCCTCCTCCACCTGGGCATGTCTAAATTACTATGCCAGGTTTACTGTATTCCATAATTACATTTCTAAAACACTGGAAAAGCAGGAGAAAAAAAACCAATCCATTTTCCTCTGTAACTTTTCACCTGCTTAAAATAGCCCAAATTACTCCTTTATTTTCCACTAAGCACAAACAGTTAGGAAATATGGAGTACTCTCTGTGAGCAATGTCAGCTCCAGGTATTTAGGCTGGCAAACTCTTTATGTTAATGCTGATTTGTATAGTTACTCTAGGTGCATATTTTAGCTCTCCTGTGCACATTACATACTTCAATTCTATCTTCAAACACTAATCTCTTGTACCCTATGTAAATAAGTATTCAGACTGTTGTGTGGGTGATTAAACAGCTATAAATATGAATAAAGCTCCAAGCAATTGGGTTGTATTTTAATTAATTTCAGATAAACTTAGCACGAATTTTTCAATTTCAAAGGTGCTGGATTTCCTAAGTTGGTGAGACTGCTACTCCATTTCTATACTCTTACAATGACATGTGAAGCAGAGGGAAACAAAGCCCGCTCAGCATACCTCCTTAACCTCAGCAGAGAGACAGCACCAGTGCCTGAGTCCTGCTGGCAACACAGAGACTACTTCTTCCACAGCTGAAGCCTGTATGGCCACTGGGTTTGGACCAGTGGGTTTGGATGTCAAAGGAAATTTTGTCTCTTACTCTTTGCAAAGTCCACAGGCGGTAACAGCACTCAGGCACATTCTAATGGATATGGCTCTCTCTCTATCCCAAGACTCTTCTCTTGAGTCTGTCCAGCTCTCTTCTAGGCTGGAAGCTTCCAGCTCGGTTAAAATTTGCCTAGAAAAATATTTTAAAAAATACTGAAATCCAAAGTTACCTTTCCAATGCCAGGGTTGTCCTTGATTTTGGACACTGCTCTCAGAAGGCATGGTGGTGCTGGGGGAGGACAGAGCTGCAGGATGCCACTGAAGTTAGTAGCATAAATAGAGAAGTCGTGTGTGTGTGGCAGGGGCGGATGGTATTTCTTTCTCTTCGAAGACAGGTTAAGCTTCTGTGCTGCTCTGTATAAAAGCAATAGCAAGAAAGGACAGTGTTACTTAGGTGTTAACAGGAATCTGAACCAGACAAACAGATGCTCATTGTCATCACTGCCCGCTTAACAAATCAAGTCATTGCATTCTGATCTGATTTCATAAGGACAAGCCATCGGGACACTAATAAAGGAAATATGGGTAGAAAAATTACTGGCAAAATATTCAGTTAATTTCTCCATCAACAGAATTTCAATTATAATCTAACTTGCCCTTCTTTCCCCCAACAGCCTGACCTCTGAATCCTAAAAAACTAACATCTCACTGATGTAATAAAAAGCTGAAATAATCCCCTTGTCACTGGCAGAACCAGATGGACTTTGCTGGTGATAACATTATGGAAATGGTTTTGTACTCTACAAGTTACTCAAGGCAGAGGATAGCACTCCAAGTCAGCTGAGCTCAAGATCCTCTCCTGTTGGCTGCACAGAAAATCCTTAGATAACAGGAAATTTCCTTCAAGACAGATTGGTTTTTCTTCCCCAAATCCATTCTTTTGCATTAAAATGTAAAGCTATTAAAAAGACACGCTTTAATGTGCTGAATGATAATGATCCTGCTTTTGAAATGTAGAATTTCAAAACATAAAAGATGAAGAAGGAGAAAAAATTAGAACATACAATTAAAATTGTAACATTCTTCCTTGTGAATAAAAATAGGAATATAACCTGTTTTTTCTGCTATTCCCCATCAGCAGCACCAAACAATATAGCAAGAAACCAAAACAGAAACTCCTCCATACATCAAAACCCACATGAGAAAATAGAATTCACCCTGCAGAGTGATTATTTTAAGCAGAATAAAATATATATGTTAGCAAGCACATGCTGGGCAACTGGGCATGGCAATGAGGGTGAAATCTCAGTCAAGGAGAGCTTTACCACCTGAAAAAGACAAATGTGATCTGACCCTGAGACTGTCAGTAGACAGTCCATCCACAGATAAATATCATAACAGCATCCAAAGTGTTACCTTCTAGCATTGCTTTGAGTGACTGTTAGGGCAGCAAAAGCACAACGTGTCCCACTGCCAGCATCTCTGGGTGTGCTGAGACCACACCACTGATGCCGGCAGGTCTTTTGGGGACAAACCACTATTCTGGTCCATGCTTGCAATATAAGGGCTTGTCACTTTCAACAAATTAGTAAGTATCTTTATAAAATGACTACTTTGTATTTTCATCATGTCTTTCAGCCCAAGATATCCAAGCACTTCTCAGTGAGATCAAACTGGCACTAGAATCTGCGAAGTATCATAAGCAACAGACCTATGGGGAAACCAAGGCAGTGTTTTGCTGTCATAATGAATTAAGGGTAAATCTAGAACCCCAACCTTGCTATGAACCTTGTCATCAATGTCAGGCAGCCTTGGGCTTTGTCAGCTTAGCAAGCTGGTCAGAGAGGGAAACTGCTCCTTTGCTTATATTTATTGTAGGCTAGAAGTAAAACTAACACCAGGAGCAGAAGGGCTGCACAGTTTCTTCCAGCTGCACTATTGGCTTCAAATGTACAACAATACAAAGAACTGGCTGTGTCTGAGGGGCAAAACTGGACACTTGAGTCAAAATTAGACAGCTAGTTAGTACAACAGCAGGACTCTCAATACAGATCTCCAAAATTCACAGTCCTTTTCTCTATATTCTAAAACTTTTGTGTGTGTTAAACTCTTGAACCTTTTTACTTCAACTTCTAGAGATGCAGACCCCCTACATACTTCCTTCTTCCTCTATAAACACTACGGTATTTAGAAAAAGACAAAGATTCGTGTGATGAAAAAAGAGGCTCCACTTCCAAACTCAGAGGGAGCCTAAAGCCACTGTCGTTTGAGGAACAAGTTGGACTTTTGCCTTTGAGGAAAGAAGCAGCTTTTGACTCCTACTGCGCCCTGAAACCAGCAGGAACTGCATCCCACGGCGAAGCAAAATACCCCAAGCATGTGTTTATACAGAACCTCTAGAGTTTGGTGGCAATGAGAACTGATTTAACTGCCTAAATCTCAAATCCCCTTGCTAATACTTCATTCAGTATGAAAACATATGCTGAAATAGGACACCAGGAACACGGTTGCACAGCTTCACTGTGGTTGCAGCTGCACATTAAAACCGTAATGCCTCCTAAATTATATGCAGCTTTACTGTGCAGAAAAGAGTCTCTACCTGTTGGTACTGTCATTGTGGAACTCAAGACAGTCATTAGCATCTATCTCCAAGTACCAATTAACAATCCTGCTTATTATTTAATCGTCTTGTTGATTAATATGAAAGATAATGTTTATTTTCTTGTTTACATGCTATGATCCCTTGTTGAAATTATAAAAACTCCTCAAGAGAATGTCTTCAAAGTGCAATCAAGATATACATTAAATCCTGATGAAATAATTACTCCTGCAACAGATCTGGCTGAAGGAGCTCCTCTGGGAAACATACATGAAAGAGAATGAGATACAAAGGACAAATTTACTCAGGAATTGTGTGTTCAAGCAGCTAACTAAGCACCACACTCAATGAGTAACTGCACCCAAAAAGGCCAAGTTAAGCAAAGCATATAAAAAATGAACAGAAAATGCAACTTTTTAGAAGTACAGCATTTCTCAAAACACCTCAGTAGCACATTTGTGGGACATTTTGATAAGCAGATCCAAGACACTGAATCTGTTACTAATTGCCTTAACTTCTGCACCAAGACAGAACCACTTTCAGACTGGTTCACTCTGACAGTATGCACAACCTTCCTGCACCTCCACTGTTCAAAGGACAGTGGCATATGCTACCTAAAGCAATTAACTGCTGTAGTGCTGATAAATCCTCTTCCTGTGAGTCTGGAGGGCGACAATTTTACTAAGAAATTTGGCAAAGGGACTGTTGATGTCCATGGGAGATAACAGGAAACTGAAAGCAGAGGAACTGGAGTAGCTGTTGCAGAAAATAATCAGTGCTTTGATGGGCAACCAGCCAACTGCACTAATAATGATGTGTGTGGTTCACACTTAAAAAGCATCTCTTGTCAGGTAAAAGTGCACAAAGCTTAATTACAATCTCTCTGTGTTTGAATGCAATAACAGCTTTGCCTGACATTAAAACAAGGTTATTTCTAGAGTTGGAACACCACAGACAACTCGCAAAAGCAGAATCAAACAGCTTGCTGGGTTTGATTTTGTTTGTTGTTTTGGGTTTCTTTTTTTCAAAAGGGAAAGGGTAAGGATCTAATTGAAAGCATAGGGCAATTTAGGCAAAACAAAACATCACTATCAAACTGTAGGCTCTGAATATGAATTCAAGTAATTGTCATCCTCAACTCCTATAAAAAGCACAGTCAGTTCTTTAACAAAAAGCCAGCTGGGCAGCATCTTTCACATGCTCTGCTTGGGCTCCTGGACAGGTCCAGGCAAAGAGCACAACAGAAACACTCATCAGTCCCTATGTGCTTCTTGCAGAACAAACAACACACTTGGTGGCATCCCAGCCACCTACTCATTAGGCCAAAATACAGGCCAAACTGGTCAGGACATGGGCCCAAATAAATCAAACAAAATCTAACTTCAGAAACCTCTTCAGTAAAATTCATGAGAGGATGGATTTAGATGGAGCCAGTCCTGAGACACTCCAGAGTGCCAGACTTTCTGCAGTCCTTATCCAACAACACATTTCTGAATTTACACTTAAGCTTTCAGTTGTGTCTTCTCTCCAGAATTCCTTTTCTCAGGGGGAATTGGTTCCATGGAGACAGGGTTGGAAAAACTCTCCTGAACTGGGCCCTTTTTGCCTAGCACCAGAAAGACTGAACTCAGACTCACACCAGATCACTTTCTGTAGGGAGTCTAATTTGGTGCCATGTCCATTGCCTGACCTGCTTCTTTTTCTGAAATTTAATCTTGCACAAGAGGCCCTCACACACACTTTCAGCACCACAATGGGCTGCCTGACCTTATTCCATATCAACTTCTGTTTCCTCACAGGGAAAATTACCACCTTTAGGGAATTCTACACAAAACATAAGCATTACAGTCATTTGTTGCTCCGGGCATGTGCCAAACATTTGTCATAGCTCTGACAGAGTTTTACACTTGCCACCTACCTTCTCTTTCCCCATTCAGCCTCCACAACCACTCCTTCACAAAACACTCTTGCAAGGGAAACTAAGCCCCACACTCTCACGTTTCTCTTCCAATTAAAGCATGAGAGACATCCATGGATATTGCTTTTACCTCCAGCTGTGAGATCTACTGTCTGCATTTTGCTTAACTCTTTCCCTCTTTAATAGAAGATGTCTTTTAAGACGCTCTGGAGAGTTCTTTCCTCATAGCTAGGCGTCACGGTAGAAAATAAAACTAATATATGGCACATGCAGGGGCACTCAAATATCAAATGACAAGGGACAGTCTCTAACCTGCTCCTTCCCCCACACGATTTACAGATTACTAGGTTTTCTGCCATGCATGGATGAGACCAGTGAGGAAAACCATGGCCAGATCAATTACATAATGCTCAGCACCTAGGGAACAAGACTGTGCAACAACAGTAGCTACAAAGCCTGCTCATTGAAAGAGCCGTGCCATTTTTAATTTTAAATTCTGCCTATGTTGTTAGCATGACATTTCAGATATTCTGATGTACAGCAAGCTGCTTCTAGCTTACACTCCCTGCACACATTCTGCACATTATAGCTGTGAAAGTAAACAGCACAATTTAAATCCCTGAAGTACTCCTTCTGAGCATAATTTCTCCGCAAAAAAAAAAGAAAATTAGATTTCAAACTTTCATAACTATGCAAAGTTATAATTTTTTTTTCTTAAAACTTTGTGAATTTTATTAACCTTCAGAAGGAAGAGAGCTATGAAACATACTTTGGGACACATACTATAAATGAGTCAGCTGAGATAAAGGCAGAGGACTTAATGGACGCAGTACATTTACGGATAAACTGCCACGAGTCAGAAATAGAACTGGGAATCCTGGTCCTCATTATTAAGCTCCACTGACAAGAATAATAAAAGAAAACTTTTTCACATTCATTTCCACATGACTCATTAAATATTAACAGTTTTAGTGTTATTGGCCAGTCTTATCTTTCAGAGATCTTCATCATTATTCATATTGTGAGAATGCTGAAATGCTTCACTGAAAGGGTCAAGGCCAAACAAGTGTACAGTCCAAGCTTTAAATATCCTGAACTCTGGACTTTACAGTAGAGTATGCTTACTCAAGACTTTTGGTTTGACCTTGAGAGACATCACAGAGGGATTTTTAATCTGAGCCATCTCCTAAGTTTGGAAAACTACGGATGCAGGCTCACACTGAGAACCAGTCGACTTTAAAGCAAAGCTTTCCCAAACTTTCCCAGTTGTCAGCTCAACAAGGCATAAATCCCCACACATAACCAATATCCCAATCTTTTCCTGCTGCCATCCAGTTCCAAAGGAAGCAGTGGGAAAGTCACAGCCTGTCATCCTATCTGCAGTTCCAGTTATTGTTTCCTTAATCACTCATCAAAACAGGCAACAAATAGACGGATGTCCTACAATACATCCTCCAGCACCCTGTCCCAAGCCTTCCACAACTCACAGGATAAACTTGGTTGGCATTATTATTTTTATTATTGCTATTGCTGCTTGATTTGCAGTTCAAAAAATAGAAAGAGAGCACAATGAAAAAAAAATGCAGTTGCTACCCAAAATCCCAAGTAAAATTAAAAACCAACAAGATATCTGTTTCCACTAACAGCATTCACCTTGGAAAATAAAATGTGATCTAAAAAACCTATTTTTCAAGAGAAAAACAGGAATGTCTAAATACATCCCGAAGGTTTGAAAAGGACAGGCACCATCTGTACTTCCAGAGTAAATTTTGTCTAAGGAGCCACTTATAAAGCATATGATAAACTTTGAGGGTATGGTCTCTTCCTCCCCCAAGCTTACTAGGTTCCTGTGATGGATGTACAACTTCTGGAGGACAGAACACTTTCCCCACTTCATACCATTACACAAGCTCTGCACCAAACCTTTGTTTGCTTAGCTGTCCCAGCACTGTAGCTGAGAAGCACTACCAGGAAGAACAAACAATTAATGCTCCTTATTTCTGTGTTTTGACTTCCTCAATAAAAAATTAGTTCATCTTGATCACAATGCACAGCCTCAAACAATGGCATTTTTATAATGGGTGAGGGTAATAAAGTTTCAATAGAAGCCCATTATTCTGAAACATTCCAAAATGTCAAACCACATTTAATATTTCAAGGATGTTACCTCACCAACACTATGAGAGCAAGTTATCTCCAATTTGAGACAAAGTTCATGCCTTGCCTCATGCACATAGCATAATCTTGCAATTCAGACTGGAATTTCAGCCTCTCACTTTGACCTTGTAATTTTCTCTTACTATCTCTTATTAAAATCAGCAAGGCAGAAATAAAAATCAGCAGTGTTGACATATTAGGAACATCATCGTCTCACAGGTTTTTTACTAGCCAGTTTTAAACTACTCTTACTCTTAGAAAATTCACATCTCATGTCTCCCATTCCTTATTTTCCCCCCCAGCTCACCAGCAGGCATGCAGAGGAGCTCATTTCCATCTCCTGCAGCAGCTATTACCTGGATGAAATCCACTACCACACTGTAGTCAGTCTTCTCTTTTCAAGTTAAGCAATTCCAATTCCTTCCAACCTCTTCTCACAGGTCAGGTTTCCTTGATTTCTGACCATCCTTGTTGCTTGCCCCCAACTTGTTCACAACTACATAAAGTATGGAATAAAGGCTTTGTGCATCAGTGAGCAATAATCAAGGCTCACCTGAATTCAGGCACAGTACAGACCAGGCAAAGCCACTTTGGGATAAACCCAAAACAATCTCCAGAAGAGGAGAAGTTAAACAAACCTGCAAGGTATTCCTGACATCAGAAGAGCTCCCTCATGCTCTAGAGACCCAGGAGGTGGTCTCTCCACCCAGCTGTTTATTAACTTCACAGAAGCAACCAATCTACCAATTGTTCAAGCAATTTGCATACAGGTATCCAAGAAGAAATTTTCAACCACACTTCTCTGTAATTTTTCCCCAAGTTTAAGAAACACCAAAGGGCAGATCCTCACAAGCACTGACAATTGCACTCCAACCATTTTTCCTGCTCTCCCAAACCAGCAGCTTCCGAGGTTGCTGCTACGAAATTGTCACTTCCATGTTCTCTTCAGCTTGTAGATTTAAGACATTTTTCTGGCCAAAGAACATTGCTTCAGCAGCCAGAATCAGCATCAGTGTTCAGAAACTGACTTTTATATATATATATATATATATTTATATCAGAATAACAGCTAGTCACAGCAGCCTACCACATACCATTTCCAGCTCTGCTCACTAAGGATGTTAAACAAAGAAAGAGCAGATGAACATACTGCTGCACTTCCACACTTGCTGTTCACAACTGTAACATATGACAAACTGCTTAAAACCTGTGTAGGTTAATCTTTAAGTAAGCAAGACTGTCAACACTTAATACAGAAATATGTCAGTTCCTGGGCTGCACACTGCATGGATAGCTATGTACTGAAAGTACAGCTACTTGAAAGCCAGCAATATTTCCCCACTCTGTTTCATGAGCTAACTGAGCTAAAGCAGGCAGAGCCACATCAATCTAAGCTCACTCCTTAGGCAAAAAAAAAAAATGTTGGACTTATTTGCCAGCAAGACACAGATGCATGAAACAGTCAGGTTGAGCAAAATAGAATTCTAGTCTCACTTGTGTTCTGTCAAGAAAAAGTAAGCAAGACATTTTTAAAACTACAAAGTAATGCAACTGAAACAACGGTGCTAACTAGCCCTTCACTATTGAAGTAACACTTAAATCAGTTACTTAAAATTTTGCTTTGTAGTATCAGCTCCTGGTGTACAAAAATCATTCTACTCGTTCAGGCTGCTCCAGGGAAGAGGCAGATGCATTTGCAAGTGGAAAAGGTGAGAGATAAAATACACGACACGGCTAACAAGGGCTCGTCTGAAACACCAGATTCAGACAAATATCTGACAGGAAAGAGAAGGACAAAAAGAGGGGGAAATTCAGTATCTCCATGTCCTTGCTGCATATAGCAGTGTGATTACAAGTTAGCATCTGTGAATATAATGCCTTCTTTACAATAAAAGCTCTGATGTGGGTTACATTTTCCTGTTACCTTCCTTTGACCCAACACACCATCCCCACAGATATACCTTTCTCATCAATTCCAGATCCCTCAGTTCCATATTTTATTGCACATCTGAAAAATCCACAGAGGATCCATTCCCACTTCAGCTGGGTTTTATTTCAGATGCTTAGTCAAAGGCTTGACACCTATACTGCCAAGCAAATAACTTCTCAGGGGGGCATTTACTTATTCCTACTGTTAGTGAGTTAAATGGTCACTGACAGCACTAAATGATGCAGTGGAAATCATCCAACTACAGAAGTGGTATGCCTACACAATGAGTATTTTTAAACAGAGGAGGGACACATGGGCTTGTAAACCCAGGGTTACTATGATTTATTTAACTGACATCAGTTCTGAAGTGATACTTCTCAGAGGTTTAACAGGCTGACACTGCAGCACCCTTTAAAATAGCACTTACTAGGAAAATTTGAGATGCATGTTTTTCCATCACTGCAGATGGAGAGATCTGACTATTTCTGACCCAAAGATGGTAACTTCAAATTTCAGTAAAAATGAGCAACTCCCGAAGACCTGCTTAAGACACATTATCAAACAATATTCTGAAGCTTGCCCTGAAGTCCAGAAAGCTTCACTAATAACATTTAGATCAGATTTATTATATGCTGATTAACATCCATTGAGTCCTTTCCTCCAGAGGGCAAGTGCTTCTTAATAAGTGAGCTCCAACACTGAGGACACAAAAAGCCAAAGCAAGCAGAAAGCAAACTCAAAGCAGCACTAACTAATGATGAGTGAGATACTGGCTAAGCTTTTTGAAATGTCCTGCCAAAAGAAACATCTTCCATACTCCAGCAGGAAGGATGAAGGAAGTTTTAGAAAGACAAAATTCAGTATTTCATAGAGAATTAAAAAGTAGCATCAGAGTAATACTGTAGTTGATCAAGCACTGCAGCTATAGCACTGGTGCATTGTTTTGGCTTGACATTTTATTTTTGTAATAAATGATAATGTGGGATGTCTTGTTTTGCGACAAGCACAAGCAAGCAAAGCAGTTTAGCTCTGAAAAGAGACAGTGCCACTTCAAAGTCCATCTGCCCTGCAAACCACACCATAAACTGAATTTTAGAATGACTCCAAGTTAGCCATGAAAACTAAATATTCAATTAACTATCAGTCTGATTTAAAACTATTTCACCTGCTAAGTCTGTCTGTCTTAACAATGCTATTAAAATAGTTAAATATATTATTGGAAGAGTCTGAAAGTCACTAATAAAGCTGTAAAACAGGTGCAAACTGTCAAATTACACCCCCACAGGAAAGTCACCATTATCATTTTACCTATGGAATGCTCCGTTCCCACTGCAGAAAAACCACCAGTGCAGCTGCCACTGCTGCCAAGCTGAGGAGCCCCAAATAACGGAGTCAGAGCAAGCGCTGGAGTTCAGGAGTCCAGGAACCAAAAAAGCAGGCAGACTGGGAGGGCTGGGCTGAGGGGGAAGCAGGAGAAGTGCTCCTCTTGACAAGCTAGGAAGGGCAGAAAGAAAGGAAAAATCCAAGGGGAAAGAGAGACTCCGGTAGCTAGGCAGCAGTGAGATTCCATACGCTCAGGAAAACAGAATAATCAAGTGCGTTCAGCTAGGGAGGAAGGAGAAAATAAAGAAAGGATCATATAGAAAAAAAAAAAAAAACCAACTAAAATTAAGGGAGAAAATATTAAGTCCAGGCAAGCAGAAGATCCAAGAGAGGACAAAGTAAGAAGAATTATCTGTACGACTCCAGTCAAGTATTTCAGACCTTTTCCTAATTTAAAATCCACTGACCACCATTTACCCCCATAAATAAATGCAAACCTCGGTAGCTCTGAAGGCATAAGTTCTCCCCTACTTGTGGGCACATCTGTTTTAAATTATTCTTCTTTTCTCTTCCTCATGGGCAGCAAGAATGCGTTAGTATATAGAGTTAAGCCAAGACCCAACTGCTGCAACCAGTGTCTGCCCTGAACCACCTACAGCAGCTCAAAAAGTCACACATCTCCTACTCAGAGCACTCAGGGCTGACAAAAATCAGCTCTCCACAGGTGTGGCCTCAAATTATAAAGATCTTTAAGGTATTCGGTCAGCAGAAAACACTGGAAGTGCTTTGTTGTGCCCCAATTCTGCTTCTGCTCTCAAGCTGGAGTTAAGACCTAGAATATCCTCTCAAAAATGCTGACCTCATCACAAGGTCCCCACATTACTAGATCCATTTCTCCCTCTCTTTTCTTTTTTTCCCCTCTTTTCTGCCTCTTCCTTTTCATACTTCTTGCCCATCTGGCTGGCACCAGGTTCTCTCCTTTCTTTATTCTGCCACCTCCTACACAGTCCAACCTGCTCCCACAAAAGTCCTACAGACTGTGCTATCCAACAGAGGCTTCTCCTTCCAAACATCTCTTTGACACTGCTGTCTTGCATTATCCCTCCCATGCCATGATCCCTAACACTCCGTACAGGACTTCATCTTCCAAGGCAGTGACTCACAGATGCCCAGTCCTGCTTCACCTGATCACCACCCAGTTCCCTTTGAGACTTACCATGGGCTCTCTACCTTGGCTGATCACTGGGACCACCCCTCTAAATCAACAGGCATACCCTGAGCACAGATCTGTTGGCCTTTGGCACCTTTTCATGCTTTGAGCAGCATTCTAACTCAGCACTATTCATTTCCAAACTCTACTTTCCCTCTTCTGTCAGCTACTCCAATTTCCTGACCTCTCCCTTTGCTGAACTACAGCTCAGTGTCTCACCTCTGCCCCATCAGTCCCACAGAATCACAGACGAGCTGCTCCTAGCAGGGAGCCTGGCTCACCCCACGCCAGTAATGCAGTGTGTAAATGCATGATGCTGTATTAGCAGTGATACCAGCAGTGATGTTCTGCTGCTAAACACGTTGTCCTGAGAGTCATTTGTGCTTCCAAGAACAAAGCCTAATAGATTCAGGCTTATCTCCTAATTTATCCTCCTCACGGGCTAACGTGAAATGGGATATACCTAAAGCATACACTCTTTGTTTGTCCTTAATTACAGGCAGTATTATGCTGCCACAGCAACTAGGAAAGCTTAAGCTGCCCTAAGTGATACAAGATACTGCACAAAGCCTCACACCCTGCCCCATGCCCTGTCCCCACACCGCTCTGTGACACGTGCGGGTCACGTTTGCTCTCCGGGGACAGGGAGCAGCCGCATTCCAGCAGCGTGCCACGGCACAGGCAGAGGAGGCAAGCCCCTGGCGACACCCGCTCCCTGTCCATTTGCACATCTGCATGGGGGCTGTCTTGCTCTCCCTGCTCCATGCAGAGAGGAAAAGGGGGACAGGAGGGCATCCCCTCTCCAGCCCCACACATCTCCTTGCAGGGATCAGGCTGCTCCAGTCCTCTACTCTAAATCCAGAGTAGAGACTCATTAAGGAGAAAACATTAATTCTGTATCTGGCTGCCCCTGAAACAGCTGGATGCTCCACTTCACATCCACAGCTCTCCCTCAAGCTGCAAATTTCTCAGTCACCGTTCCTGAGCAGTGACCAAATGGTAGCAAGAGAAAGTGGGGCTTTTGGGGCATTTAACAAAGAAGGGATGGTGCACTGAGGGGTGCTGGGCTGCTTTAATGCCAGCAAGCCATCCCTGCAGCTCCTGTCATATTGCTGTGGGACTGGGAAACGGGGACAAACCATGCAAGGGGTTTGAATATATCTGCCAGCAAAGCAGCCCTAACCGGGAAGGGCTTGTACCCCACTTTCTGAGCTAACTAGTTCAAATTAAATTTTCCCACATCACATCAACACAGAATTTCTTGGGTGGGGTTTATGCTTACTGAGGAAGCTTTAACAAGTGACTCTGCTTCTTCTCTTGACCCGTGATTCATCGAGAGTTTACTGTGGTTACCTGTAACTACAGCAGGGATTTCTGTTTCAGCCTCACAGACTAGTTTAACTATCACAGGTCAGCACAAAAATCTCTAACTCGGGATCCAATGAATCACAGATTTTCTTCACCTTTTGATGAACTACTACTTATTCATAACCCAGTTATTCATATTATGTGTCAAAGAGATTTAATTTGTGCCAGCTCTGCACAAAGCCAGGATACCTGTGCACCCCAGCAGGGTACTGAGCAGAAGTTTACAGCTATTAAATACAAGGAACTGTGAACTACATTATGAGCTTAGCAGAAATATAATTCTTGCTTTTAACAGGGCAGAGAATGACAGGCTGAAGTGATTTACCTAGAAACATCTTAAACACAGCACCTTATTAAAAAAACAAAGTTTCTCTTTTTTTTTTTTTTTGCTTTTTTCCC
Source organism: Irena cyanogastra (assembly GCA_013397155.1). Classification (NCBI taxonomy): domain Eukaryota; kingdom Metazoa; phylum Chordata; class Aves; order Passeriformes; family Irenidae; genus Irena; species Irena cyanogastra. The sequence goes on from VWZV01016132.1 coordinate 828,814, forward strand.
CTGCATTAAATTCTGAAAGTACTGATAGTCATGGAATAATCAGGTTTAACAGGTTAGCAGTAATATATGCCTCAAGTGTTCCTAATACATCATAATCTTCTTTCACAGAATTTGCATCACTGTCAAACTGAACTACTGATTTTCAGTTGATGCTTTTAACATGTTTCTATGGTTACTTTCCAAGGCCGCATCAGAGAAGCCTGAACAGCAGTTCAGAAAGACAAAAGGCATTTTGCATCCTTCACCATGCTAAATAATTTATGAAAGTTAAGGCATCCTCAAGGAAAAAAAAATCACAAAAGAATAGGTTCTGAGGTTATTTTCTTTGCAACAGTTTGAAGCACAGCAAAATCAATATCTCTACAAAAGCTTTCAAGATGAGACTATTTGACTAATGTTCCATATGGTACAAAATGCTAAGGAACACATTCTAAGTTTAGATCTATATACACAAGCCTACATGAACTGCTTGAATGGACTTTAAAGCAAAATGTAGACATCTAATTTGCTGCTATCAGCCTCACCTTTTAAATCAGGCACAAGGCATTGTCTCAGTATTCTAAATCTAAAAGATGCAAATATAAAACTGAAAAAAATGAACTAAAACCAGTAATGACAGGCTTTATTATTTTCACCATTTCTTATTCAAAGCCACACAGATTTAATCTGTCCCCTAAATGCTACAAATTTTGACTAGTATAATGAAAGCTTGTACAAAAAATATCTGAATTCTCTGCCTACCACTACACTAGACCAGAGTTTATTGGAACTAATTGAAGTGTCTAAGGCTTGGAACAAAAACACATTAGTCATTTAGTGGTTGTGCTAATATTGCTATGCCTTTCCTGCAGTTTCATTAGATACAAACTGCTTCAATACCCTAATCATATGCTCAGTCACAGCACAATCAGGACACAGAGTACTGACAAGCTGTCCCACCATGCCTAAAGCTGATAAGGTGTCTGCTCTATGAGTAACCTCAATTATTGACTGTATTTTATGGTCAATCTAATGACCAAATGCTTATCAGTGAACCATCAGGTGCCTGTAATAGGATAGTGACCCTTAGTTTATATGTACCATTACTGCTCATTAGTGAATAATTAGATTCTTTAATCCAAATTCACAGGCATTAAAATATGATGGAATATCCTGACTCCATAAAAAGACAACTATGCTTATTTTAACTCTTCAGATGTTCAATTACATTACTCAGAGATTGTATATTTTGTTAAGAAAATCTGCTTTCAAAACGCTTATCATGAGCAATGTTTTATATTATGCCTAAATTGACACAGCTTTCCCAAACGTGCAGGAGGATGATGAGAGAGGAAAGATAATGGGTGTGATTCACCACTGTGATTCTCCAGATTTATTATCTTAAATGGCTTTAATCTAGCAAAGCCCAGCAAGATCGCAAATAATTTAGAAACTTGAAAACTAGTGAGTTCTATGTTTGGAAGATTAATTTTTCAAACAAAAGCAGGTGGATACAAGGGAAAGGAGGTGCAACTATACAGTTATTTATTTTCCCACTGTAAAGGCAGCAGTCTCACAGCAGCAAATGCAACCCTGTAAGCAAACCAGTTTGAAAAGATCAACAGCAGCAAACAAAGTAAGAATTTTAGAAGAGAGACTTAATCCAGTTTGTCCTCTGCTCAGTGCTGCTCAGGGTTGCTCGCTTAGATATACGTTTTCTTTCAAACAATTTTGATTCCTTCTTGCTGCCCTGTCACTGCTCAAATCTTCCTTCCAGCCTGAGCACTGAGGGCAGGTATCCCTGTTCTCCAAACACCACACCCCCAACAGCTGCACAGCCACTGCTGCCACCACTGTCACCAGCCACCAACAGGCGGAAATGGCACGTTAATGGTGACAGCTTCGATTTATTGGGGGTCTTGATTCTTCTCCCAAGGGAGCAGTATTTTCTTTTTTGTCAGAGAGCCCATTAACCTCTTCCCAAGTGCATGCCCATTCTCCTCCTTGCTGCCCTTCTCCTGCCTGATCTTGGAAACACCATTTCCTCTCTTCCCCCGCTGTTCGCGTGACAAGAAAACCCAACTTTTTTATAAAGCTTATTACAGCTTTATAACAAAATATGCCAATATTTACTTAGCTGCAAGAATAGCCCACAGAAGGGTCCTACAACTACCTCACATATTTTCCCTTAGCAATATAAAGTTTATTCAGGTTCCTTATACAAAAAACCCACCTGGAAACAGGTATAAAGTGTGGAGCACTAGGCAAGGCACAGTTCATGCCACACCAAGGGACAAAGGCAGCTGCATTCTTCTTAAATCTGAAGAATGCAAGAATAAACTTCTCTTGAACTGAAAGGGCGAACTGGGAGTCTCTTCACAGCCATCCATGAACATAAGCTGTGCTTTTTGCCCTGGCTTTCTCATTCTGCCAGTGACCTACTGAGAAGCTCCATTTTCTGCTAAATCCTCTGCTAACACAACCACTGAGTAATGTCTGGCAATTTGCTTGCGTGACACAGTCAGATGTTAATCAAAGCTTTCCTCCTTCTGTGACAGATCACAGTGAGGAAAAAAGCTTAAAACTGATTTAATTTCTTAATACGCTTCTGTCTGCTGTCTTTAATATTTGGCTTTGATTTCGAATACTTAGTGCTTCTCTGCATTTCTTGGTAATGAATAAAATACTTTTTTTTTTAAAGCAGAACATAATTAAGCTTGAAGAAATTAAATATGACATTCAAATGAGAAAGAGCTTTGGATGAATATGTAGATTCGGGCTGCACATATGCTTAACAAAATCAATGCATTCCCTGCAAAGAATATCTTAAGATACTCATTTTAACCATGGGGACCTCTTATGACCAGGTATCCTTTCTGTTGCCTCTCTTAGCTATTGTTTTCCAGGTGAGGAATGAACTCTGTCCTGTCTTCAGAGTTTTTGACCTTACAAACACAAAACTGATTCTCATCAAGGAACAAGCTGGAGTAGAAAAAAAAACCAACCAACCCAAAAAATCTGGCACAGATCTCCCTTCCCAGGCACAAAACACTCCACAAGCAAGAGTGTAAGGGTGTTATTTCAGCAAATAGAAACTCCAGCTTTAATGTGAAAAAGGCATTTATATGTGGCCAGGAAACCATGTCACAACCCAAAAGCTAATTGTGCTAGGACCTGTACAAACATAGCGAACACTGTTTCATGACAAATAAAATTGGAATACTTTATTCATGTGGAAAAAAAAATTGTATCTAGTGTTGCTGTGGCTCAGGAAATCACAGATGCAGTTTCCACAAGCACCCTATGAAGGCTTTGTCTTCCAAAGTAACCAACCCTGTACCCAAATACACTAGACATTAACATATATACATATTTTTGCCTAGCTACTTTATTCCTAAGGAAAAGCTGCCCTTTAAACAAGCCAAAGTTTCAACCATAGCTCCTCTTACAAAAGGCTCATGTAAGAAGTTGAAGGTCCTCAGTAGATTTGGTCAAAGAGAGGCCAATGATTTGCAAAAAAAAACAAATATATGTGTGTTTCTGTGTGATTGTCAATATATTAAATGCATTTATTCCAATACAGAACAAGAACAGAATCTGCCAGGCTCTGCATACCATGAGTAACACAGTGGCCTTGCTATGAAGTTCAGATTTCAAGTGGCTACGGAGTTTCAGTATGGAAAAAGAATCAGCAAACATAATGAATGGGGACTACAGCCTCACACTAGAGCTACGACTCCTCTTTCATCTCCAGGTGCTTCCTGAGAGAGGATTAGCTGAACAGAGAGATGAAGGAGAGACAAGCAAATGCTGCTGCAGAAGAGTCAAGGCAGGGATGACCTTCTTCCTCAACAAGTTCAAGGCTGGATGGTGCAAAGGGAAGGAGACAGGAGTGGAAGGGTTGAAGCAATGAAGCCTGAGAGCCCATTTACTGAACAAAACCCCCCAAACTGGTGATGTCCTAATATTTGTGGTTCCTGGATAAACCACTTCTGCCAGTACCTGTGTCCTCTCCCATTCATCCTTGAGGATTTCCTCCTCTTCCTTTCCCCTCCTGCTGAGAGGACTGCATGGCTTGAGGGGGGAGGACTCAGCATGGAAACTTTGATCCATTAAGGTCCCAAGGGCAGAAGAGTCAAAAGAGAAGGGACAATGGGAGAGTGAGCCTCTCCTGAGGTTAATGCCAAAGCTGGGGGAGCAGCCTGGCCATGCCCTTGTACCCACCTGAGGATCTGCTCAACCCATTTACAAGTGCCACGGATGAATGATGGATCTCTCTTCCCCACAAAATCATTGTGAGATTTTTTTTTCTTGTGTTTCAACAAGAACAGAATAAGAAACAGAAGTGCTTTGTGCACAAAAATTTCCATCAGCTCAGTCCATCAGTTAAAAAATTCAAGAGAATCAATTTTGAATATAGGAAACATGGGTAGGGAATAAGCAATGTACTAATGGGGTTTTAAAATGTTTTAGCTAGCACAGAGCTGCTGAAGCTATAAAATTATGATTCACTCAAGGCAAAGACAGATTCATGAGAAGCAATTAGGGCCTGATCCAACGTACAATGATGTCATTTGCAGTTTGCTGCTGACTTCAAGAATCTTTGAATTAAGTCAATGACACTCACTTCACAATAAAAACAGAACTGACTTTTGCTGACCAGTGACAAAAGCGTCACTGAGAGAAAATATTTTGTGTCTTATTTTATACTACTAGGCACTGATTTCTTTCTCTCTGTTTCAAGAAAGGTATTTTATTTTCTGGCTTCCCTTCTGAAAGTGAAAAATCTTTGCATTTGTTTATGACATACAGATTAACACTGAAATAAATCCAAAGTAGATTAAGTTAAAATCATACCCACAATATGAAATACAGTAGCAAAAGCTGTGCTGCAGTCCTATCTAAATACTTTGGAAAGGATGCATCTGTCCTTGCTTAGGTAGCTGAACAAGAAAAGAGACGTCTGAGCTTCTCCCTTTACCTTTCTTCTCCATTCCCACTGATTATTTCACATAGCTATCTTTGAATGAAGCAAATCATCTTCTGCAGGCCACTGTTTCTCTGTGCTGATTTTAAACCCACAGCACAGAGACAATCCACTAACTTTCATACAGTGCTCTTGGGGCATCATTTCCCAACCTCCTGTGTACAGACAGACTGTTATATACAGGCATTTAACACTTCAAATCATTGTACTATGTTCTTTTAGAAAAACAGAACTTGGAAAGTCGAGCTCTTTCTGAGATCAGATTGTAACTTGTAGTAAACATCATTTATTTAATGGTACAAAACATGTTAAAGACCAATGAAAAGGAAACAATACAATTACCATTGTGATTACATTCTACGAGGGATTCTCATTGCATAAATTTTACTTTAGTGCCATTCACAGACATACGCTTTTCAATGTTGTCTCAAAATATGTTCAGTTCAGAATTAAAAAAGGAGTTGGAATGCAAGCACAAAGCCCTGAGTTTTGTTGTTTGAAATACCATCTGCTTGACAGTGTATTACATTTAATCAACATTGCTAATTACAACAAACATCCAAACAAAACTAACATATTTTTCTTATAAGACAGCAGAATGGAAAAAAAAATATATTGTTCTGGGCTATTGCTAAAAGAAGCATGTCAAACTCTTTTAACTGTTTCTACCAACCATGGAAAAACTTTTATTTGGACACACAGGCCATGCTACTGAATAAAAAATACCTTTTTTTAGTCTAGATCTGAGTGAAAAAGACTTGTTACTTCAGTTTTTGCTCCAAGAAAACCTACAGAACAGCAGACTTGTGGTGAAGATGGTCATTAAGGACTAGAGGAAGCCCAATATGGGTTTTCTTGGGTTTTTGGTCAACAGAGGTTCCAGGTCCCCAGAGAGAGAATCAAGGTGTCTCCATCCCATCCCTGCTCTCCAGTGGCAGCAGAAAGCCACAGTCCTGATCAGGTGACCAACTCCACCCATCAGCAACCAGCACCTTGGCAAAGATTGAGTAACATTTCCCAACTGTTTGAAGACCCACGAGCAGTCATGGAAAGCAGAAGGAAGAGAAAGTACCTTATGAAGAAGGAAGCTGCAGCCGAGGTCCCTGCCGAGACCGCGGCTGGAGCCACCGCGCTCTGGGAGGCGGCCGTGCCGCCCGCGGGCTCGGAGCCGTGCTGCCCCGAGCTGATCTGGGCACTGGGAACTTCTCGGCCACTTTCTGGCGCTGCTTCTGCCTGGTAAAAATAAAAACATACAGGTTAGCACACTTTAATACATGGCCATGAGAGGGGAAAATTTCACGCAGTGCTTACAAAGAGAGTCTTTGCAAGGCTGAAAGCAGAAATCAGAGGCAGGTAAGGAGTGATACAGGTGGACAAGTGTACCACAGTAGTTGTACTTCTCAGCAACAGAGAAAATAAAAACCATGACCGCAGGGGAGGAGCAGAAAAACACAGAGAACCTTTGTGAGGAGTAATGCACAGCTAAATAGTTTGACAGGCATGAAGAAATAGAAAACGATAAGCAGAACCCTTTTGTTTTACAGTGTTATTTGGGAGCTAGCAGAATTGTTTATCTGGTTCAGTTATGACTGTCAAGAATTATTTCTCAGTGGCACACCACCTACAAGACCTATCTGTTTAAGAGGAACTAACCAGTCACACTTGTAATACGTTTCCACATGAATAACCCCAAGAACTAAATAAAAGAAAATTGATTTTTTTAGAAAAATATATCCAGCCCTGTTTTTCAGTATTATTTTTCTTAGCAGCACAAGTGTACAACACTTTTCTCCTGCAAGCCATTCCAATGGAAGAACAGGAGAGACTGGAGATGCATCTTCTCCACCATAAAGCATTTGCAGTGTCTGAGACACAGTTTGGAAGGGGGCAATTGTTTTGAAATTTTGCCAAAATTTAGACATCTGTATTGTGAAATTGTGTCAGGTCTATATCTTTATGTTTAGGCCACCAACTCTTTCAAGTACTGAGTTCAATTAAGCCCCATCAGTCAAATGCTCATTGACAGTGCTGGGAAGGCTCCTTTTCAGAAGAACCTGCTCTCTGTCTGGGAGTCCTGAAGATTTAATTAAAGATGACACCACAATAAATATTTGTCAAAAGAGTTAATTGCTTCATGTATGATAATATATGATGTTTCTGTCATCTGAAATACTACTTTGACATTTCCAACTAATTAGCTAAAATAGATTCCAGGAAAGGAGACAGCTTTGTAATGAAGCACAAGCACAATTAGGTACTTCCTAGGATGCCACCAAATTTTAAATTTTGAGCTGCCATAGATCATGTTTTACAACTACAAATATGCAGACATGGCAATAGGGCACTCCCAGTTACATACACACACCCTCAATTTTCTCATACACTGACAATACGAATACAGATTTTCTCATGAGAACTGAGGCAACCCCGTTATTAGGTACCAAGGAAAAAAACTTTGCCAACCAAGTAGTGCTCAACTGCTGCATGAAAGCCTGTCTGGAGTTTCATCTGGACTCACTCCTATAGGATGAGTGCTGTATTCCCAGTTCCCAACAAAGTTAACAAGAAAAAAGTGCACTCAGCTCTTTTGAAGGTCTGCTCTTTCAAGATTAGTACTATTATCTGCACTATGGAGTGGCTGAATAATGCTTTAGCATAGGGTACTACACAAAAAAAGTATTTTTATAGAGCTGACCAAAGAGATCTGAGGCTGAGACACAAAATTCATTCATGCAGATTAATTAACTTAATCCTAGTGAAGCTACTCACACTAGAAGCCAAACTGGAAACTTTGAACAGCCCTCTGCAAAACCCTTCACTTTGTAATAATGTAATCTCATGAGATCAGCTTTCCCTGTGATGAAAGCAGAAAGACCAAGCACTGCTAGAGATCAAGATAGGCACAAAGAAATGGTGTAGAAGGAAAAAGTGCTTTAAAAAGGGAGTTTACCTGTCCATCCTACCTGTGATCTACTGGCAATGACAGCCAGGAACAGAGAAGCTTGGAAAAGGATCAGATCCACTCACGTGGTTAATTGCTTATAACTAAGTGATGGAGTAATGAACCTTGAGGGGGTCGATAAAGCAGGTATTTGATCATTAATGCACTGAAGCAACAAATGTGTGGTCTTGACCTGTACCAGTCACAGAAAGAATATGGCACATGGAACAACATGCAGATGTGTAAAACATCTGAACTTTGGAGTTACGTGAACTGACGCAAAGCGCTGACAGCAAGTGGAGCTTATGTGGATTCAGCAATTTACAAACTAAAAAAAATCTACACCACAACCTCTGCAGCCAGCACAGAGTGGCACACCAGGGACTGCCATGCTCAGCAGCACTGACATGATGGCCAGCAAGAGGAGGACCCAACCCGCAACCACTGGCAGGATAACATCTGTGTCTGAAAAGTCCCCCATATTCTGTCAGGGAGACAACCATAACCCTCTGCCACAGAAGCTGCTGTCTCAGATTAAAAATTACAGGCTCAAGTTGAATTCCCAAGACATATTTTTTCACTCATTTTCAACAGGGGCTATACTAGACAAGAGACCTTGACACAAAGAAAATTGTGTTCAAGCAACATTTTGAAAAAAAGACAGGAACAGCAACATGTTTCTAACCAATCACACCAAATAATGTATAACCTAAATGATGGCATGATCTAAAGCTAAATATGAAATCTTTAGAGTTAACACAAAACTTCACTGAATTTTACAGCAAAGTGTAACAGACTTGTAAGAACTGACTGGAATCTGTTAATAGATCAATTCCTGTAAAAGCTATTCACACTTAACAAAAATATAAGCCACGTGTAACACACATTCCTTGTACACCACTTTTTTATTTCTATGAGAAGTTAAAAGCCTACATGTCTAAAAGACTGATTATTGTGGACATATCAGGCGTGTAACTTGAAATAGCCAAAGCAAGCCTGATATTTCAGATGGCAGATGGTTAACTTACTTTTTAAATCAACATATCTAAGTTGGATAAATTGCTATTCCCACATTAAACACATTTGAAAACTCAAACTATAATTTCTTTTTCCGTAAGTTTTATTCTCAGTTTTGTGTGAACATAAAAAGAGGATGAGGGAAAGCCAATAAGAAGGCACTGATTCTTGTAAAGGAACAAAAAGTGAAGATACACAAGATAAAATCATCAGAAGACTACTGCAGAAGACAATCCATATAATTTTCATTGTCTACAAGTACCTAATTAATATTAAACACATCAGTTTTGCTGCAGGATGAGAAGCTGAAAAACAACAAAAGTTCTTCTAAGTTTAGGATTCATTTCAAGGACTGCTCGCACCATCCAAAGGTGACAGGATTTTCCAGCACAGCCCTCTCTGAGAAGCTCTCCCTGAGAAGCTGCATCTCTCAGGTGATGAGGAAGGCTCAGGTATGAGGAAATTTGTCAGGTCCAGGTCATTCACCCTGAGGCAAGAAAACTGAAGGCAAATAATGGGACTTTCCTGGGCCTGGACACTCCAGTCTGCCGCACCACAAAAAAAGAAAGGAGCTTTTTTGTTTTTAACCAAATGAACCTCCCTCATCTCAACAAATATTTTTCTGAGGACAGTGTATGAAAACCAGAATTCTTTAAAGGAATTTGATCAACTTTTGACTTTTCCCAGCGTTCAAGTCTTCACAGAGAGAAGACTCCAGACTGCAGCTGAGAGTGAACTGTGCTTCTCCATTTAATGAATTTTCATAAATCATTAATGATCAAATGCAGAAAGTACAACCTTGTCACTATAAAGTGTTACTGACTGCACTGAATATTTAAAATGTCATAAGGCTCCACATCCAGAGAGTAATGCTTGTTTCAATTTTCTAAGAAAATATTTGCTGGACAAAAGCCATTGGAAAAAACCAAAAACCCTTTAGAAGGATGCTAAATCTCAAAGGAAGGCTTTCTATAGGACCCTTTCCCTCTACTCTCTCCAAAACCACACGAAAATTGGCACCAGTAAGAGCACAGCAAGGATGATGACATTTGAAAATGTCACACCAAGCATTCTGCACGTGCAGGAACGAGCCACGTCTGGGTGCTTCATGTCAGTGCCTGTGTCATGGACAGGAGGATTTTGAGACCAGGTCCCAGCACCCATCCTGAGGACATAGGGGCAAGTCAGCCACGCTGCATTCTGAGCCGGCAGCATCCACACACACAGCTGAAGCTGGCAGGGCCACCACAAGCAGTAACAGCAGGAGATGCTCCCAGTTAAGAGGGCCAAAGGCTGGGGGAAAGGGCAGGATGAGATGGAGGTGACCTGATATCCTCAGGCTATGGAGGTGGAAGTGTCCTGGGCAGAATGGGGCACTCCCTGTCCCATCCCTGATTCCCAGCACACGAGCTCACTGTTGGGACTAGATGGCAGGAAACATCTGCCCAGGCTTAAGCAAGTTAGACTAGTCCAAAATTACACTATGAAGAAGTTGGCCCTAGATGGCATTTCCAGATACACAGGACTCTGTCAGGCCATTACCATCCAAAGGACAACTACAATTCTAACAAGCTCTTTACACATTTGAAGTGCAGAGCCAAAAACTAAGTCATAATATTTCCAGTTTTCTGAGTATTTCCATTCTCTGGACATTGACCTTTGTCCAGAGAATGTCCAGGAATCCAAAAAAGCCAAATGAGGTCATGCCACTTGGTCTCTGAAATGCATGCAAAATATGATCTGGTGACAGGAAAGAAACACCTATAGAGAAATAGATCAGTCCCAGGATAATACTGCCATGGCAAAAGAAAACCAGAAGGTTGGACAGACCTGCAAAAAAATATCGAGAACAGAATCCCTAATGAGGGAATGAAGAAAATTACAAGAGCCTCTATAAATCTGACACACATCTGTTTATCAGAAGCACAATTCAATATAATTTATTTTACTTCAAAAAATTGGTCCCATAATGAAAGTACTTAACGGGGCAGTGCAGGTGAAACACTAAGCGTTCTGGGACAGTCTGAGTCTGTACTGGTGTTTTTTCTCCCCTAAGTAATTTTTTCTAACTTTTTTTACCCCTTTCTGACTAGCAGGCAGACAGAAAATTTTGAAAATTTGCTCGAACTTACTATTTTATCCCTTTCTGACTAGAACGTCACAGTCAATTAAATTGTAAAAACCGCTTGATGTAACAATTTTGCAAAATATTAAACCTACTGTTTATATATGATAAAACAATAATTTTCCACCTAAATGATTCATGCAAAGACTTTCATGACCTACCACCACTGACTGGAACAAATGTGACGTAAATCTCGAGCTGGATAATGCTCACACTATAAGCCCTTCTTTCCCATAAGCCTGGGTAAGTCCTGTGAGAAATGTCTCCTCCTGACTGACGAGCACTACATGAAGTTAACAGGGCAGCATATGCCAGGCTGAAGTGAAACATGTTCTGGATAAACTTTTTACTGCCATTTGGCATTGTTTCTGCCAGGGCTCATTATAAAATAAGTAGGGCATTTTATAACTACAATACACTACTGTAGTCATTTATAACCTGCAGCTGCGATGTGGTAACAAGAATGCCTAAACCTGTAGTTTCAGACTTTTATATGCATCTCGTGTTCAACATAAATCAACTGCAGAGCATAATATCCCTTCTCTCAAAGAAGGTTTTTCAGCTACAAGAGTTGCTAATGCCTGGCTTATGATCAATCTCTGAAGATGAGGCAGAAGGAGAAAAATTATAGAGAAGTAGAATTAAATAGAAATAGGAGGCCCATCTGCTGTCACAGACTGGAAAGTAATATAGGTGATCCAAAGGCAACCTCAGAGTGCTTGCTTTTTGAAATAGCATCTGAATTACTAAAGCAGGTTTAAGGTTTGGATCTTTACCACCAAAAATCATTAGCAGTCTGTGCTCCATGCAGAAAGAACCTCAACCTTTTGGGCAGGGCACACACCTAGCTACATCCAGCACTGGCGTCCTTGGCAGTACCAAGATGGGGAATCAGCAGCTTCTCCCTTCTGACTAAGGGCTTTTGATTTCAATCTGACCCAGATCTCTCCTAAACCATGCAACTTCATCCTTGCAAAATTTATTAGGTTCTGGGGAGGCCTCAATCTACAAAATGAAACGTCATTCTTTCCTTCCTTCAGATTGAGAATGTGCACAATCCCTGCAGGCAGGGCTCTACTAGTGCAAAGATGTCAGCAGGCAGTGACACCAATTCCTTCACATTTCAGCTATTCAGGACACCCACAGCAAAAGACGCAGCATGCAATGCTCTTTTTATTTTCCTTCTTTACAGCGATCTGACCGCCAGGCACATGAACAACACCCTCCTATGTAAACCCACCTCCTGGAAAGTCAGGAGTCATGAAGTGAGCTACCAACAAGGACATAGGTCCTGCTGCACATTAACACTCTCAAATCAGGACTTTCCATGTGCAGTGGATTTAAAACAGCCAGACTAGAGGAACTGTTTCTTCTAATGCCTCTAGGCAAGCCTCAGAAAGTGTTGCCCAGAGCCCTCCCTGTTGACTTCTATTACAATACCTACAGCCTCCAAAGCCAAAAAATCTAGCTGTGTACTCCTCTGTGTTTTTATTCAAATGGAAAAATATACAATAAAAATCCTGCTTTTTGTCAAAGGCTGATAAGAGCAAGCAAAAGAACTCATTAACAGGTTCATAATAATGCAAATTTGTGTCATTTTAGGATTGGGTTTCCTACAAGAAGACAAATGCTTTTCCATTAGGACTGGCTTCCATGGGCCAGATGTGTTTCTAAGAGCCACTAAACACAGGAGACATGCAGAGCTTTGAATTTGGAGAACTTGTTTCACCTTCCTAACTCCACAACAGCATTTCTCAATGATTTGGGCAACTCAACAAAAATCTCACTGTATCTTGATTATTCTCTATTCAGCAAAAGAAATTACCATGTTCCCAATTTCATTAAAATCACTGTATTGTTATAATGATTGACATACAATGTCATCAAATAAAGCAAAGGTGGACGGAGATTGTCATACCTAATTTCTATCTCAATCACACTCGAACTGCTTGTATATTAGCTGCAGCTGCTTTAAAAAGAACATCCCTTGGGATCAATTTGCCCAATAGCTACCACATGGAAGGCACCCACTGACTAGTAGCTCACTTGAAGAGGTACAAGCCCTCATTTTCTGAAGGGAAAACTGGCTCTTTATTACACCCATATTTAGAGACCAAGGTTCAGTCACAGGCAAGCTCACAAAGCAGCATTAAATTTGCAAAGACAAGGACAGCTGTGATCATTGGGATCATTGCTGAAGGACACCAAGGTCCCAAATTAGGGACAGGGCTGTGCAGATGACACTCTCCTTGTGGGTGTTCCTGCCGACCCCACTGTTTGCTCCCAGTGTTGGGGCCATGTAACCCAGACATGATTCACCACAACTAGAGTGAAACCTGCAAACCTGAAAGATGTCCCAAAGCTCTTTCAAGTAACAAAGTGCCAATAATAAGGAATTCCAGAAGAAATTCCCAAGTGTGACTATGCAAGGAAGCGTCAGATGAGATTTGACATAGATAAGACCAGATAAAAGGGGAAAAACAACCCGAGTGACTCCTCAACAATACTGAGCTCAAAATTTGCAGCTACAACTTGAAGATCTAAGGGTCATTGACAGTTCCTCTAAATCAAGATGTAGCAGCAGTCAAAAAAACAAAACAACCAGCAAGCAAATTTTGGACATCACAAGGCAGGGCACAAAGAATAAGGAAGAGTATCCACATAATGAGCACCATATATTGAGTCTAGTACTGCATCTCAGGACAGGGTAGTGGAGTAAGGGAAATGACAGAGACAAGTAAATAGTCAAGAAGATAAAGCAGCTGCCCCAGGAGGAGAGACAAAAGAGGCTGGGAGCCTTCTCTTGCTTGGAGAAAGGAAGATTGAGGACAGCCTGACTGAGGTTTACAAAGTCATGGAGGTACTGAATAAATGGAATGAAAGTGAATACTTCTTTGCACTGGGGTGGTGAATTCATGGAACCTGCTGGCATACAGAAGGCTGTGGAGTTAGAGAGTGTTTCAGGGTCAGAGAGGGTTTGGATAAATTTCTGAATAGCAGGTCCCTAAACAGATCCTAAAGGGACCAGACAGGTATGTGTCCCAGTGAATTCTCCAACTGGGCATGCTAGGGAGTATGAGCAGACTGCAGAAAGCAGACAGGCTCCACAGCTCTCCCTAAATACCATTTCCAGCTTCACTGCTGGAGACAGCCCTGGGCTAGACAGGCTGCAGCTGAGACTCAGCAGGACATCACTAATGTTCTTATCATTCCCATTCAATCTTTTCAAGAGAATCTTAGCATAACTAGCAATAGGAGGTTGTGCTATCCCCATATCCCCCATCAGTACTTCAGAGTCATCAGGAGAGGCTGACAAGACTCAAGGGGATGTCCACACAGCTACCTTGCATTAACAAACTAAACCTAGACCTTTCCCAAGCGAGGCATCTCAAGGGCCACTCTCCCCTTCTTCATCCTTCCACTGCCACCTGACCCCTAAAACAGCCTTATACAACTTCATCACCTTCCACAACTTCATCACCTTTTTTTGATAAGGACAACAGAGACAGTTCTGAATGGCAGATCCATTATCTTTGCCCAACAACACCAGAAACACAGCAACAGACTCATGCCTACGGCACATTTCAAATTCTTCCTTGGCATAAGGTATCACAAAAGAATAAACTCATCCAGATTTGAAATAGCAGCAGCCATGCAAATCCAGAGGAATTAACTCAGTTGCCTCTTTTCCAGGCTAAACAGGCCCAGCTCCCTCAGCCTTTTCTCACAAGAGAGATGCTCCAGTTCCCTCATCATCTTCACAGCCCCTCCACAGGACCCTCTCCAGGAGCTCTGTGTCTGTCTTGAACAGAAGAGCCCAGAACTACTGGGCACAGCACTTCAGACGTGGTCTCAACCAGAGCTGAGCAGAGGTGCAGAATCACCTCCCTCGACCTGCTGGCAATGCTCTTCCTAATGCAGCCCTGAATACCACTGGCCTTCTTATTCAAAAGGGCAGAGCTGGCTCGTGGTTAACCCATTGTCTACCAGGACTCCCAGAGCTGTTTTCTAGTAGGTCAGCTCCCAGTCTGTACTGGTACATGGGGTTAGACCTCCCCAGCTGCAGAATCCTTGCTTTGGTTGAATCTCATTATGTTCCTCTCTATGCACACCTCCAGCCTGTCCAGGTCTTCCTGGATGGCACAGCACTTGATGGTAGCAGCCATTCCTCCTCAGCAAACTTCCCAAGGCTGTGCGCTGTCCCTCCATCCCGGGCATTGATGAATACAATGAACTGAACTGGAATCAGCACAGACCCCTGGGGAACACCACTGGCTACAGGGCTCCAAGTAGACTCTGCATCACTGATCATAACCAAGGTCCAGCATAGCACCTCTCCTCATTGGCTCTTCTGTCATTTGGAGAAGAAAATTATCATCAACACATTCCAGGAACCTCCTAGACTGCTTATGCCCTGCTGTGTTGTCCTTCCAACAGGTACCAGGGTGGCTGAAGTCCCTCATGAGGACCAGGACTTCTGAACATGAGGTTGTTCTATCTGTCTTTGGAGGACCTCATCCATTAAATCTTCCTAGTTGGGCAGCCCACTCTCTATAATGTCACTGTGAAATTATCTCATCGTAGTTTTAAAGTTCTATTTATAAGTCTAGTAATCCCATCATTGATTACAGTGACTGTATTCAAATTATAAATCCATTAGCTGCTCAACAATGAAATAAAATCAATAATGCACGTAAATGGGAAAAAAGGAATTTAAATGCATACATTAATGTCACTTGAAGTAGTGCTATTTTATGCACCATCTCTAACAAAACTGTGTCACATCATTAGCAATAATGTGAAAAATCTTTTTCAATTAACAGAGCTGATTTGATGCTATGTTCAGTAAAGTGGCAATCCATTCCATTAAACACACACATATGAAATGCTTGAAATATCTATGAACTCTATCCATACATCATAAATTCTCTCCTAAGTGCTGAAACACAAAAATGGATACATCATTTTCTATTTATGCTTTTTAATCCCCCTGTCAGAAGCTACCAGGCAGGGCACTGCAGTGACTCTAGCTGGAAGTAACAAAGAGCATCCCATGCTCAGCCGCTCATGCCACAAAACAACAGGACATGCTTTCACCAATGCTCCTACTGTGCACAGCTCAGCCATCTGAAGGTCTACACCCTCAGCATGCCATCATTCCAGTAAACAGCCTGTTGAGAAAATGTCAAAGCACTTTCTAAAAAAAATAGATGATGTTCAAATACTATTCTACACAAGCAGGACAACTGGGCAATCCTACCTGCATGCAGCTGCAGAAATCAGTTCCTTTCAGGTACTATACAGACACCAGTTCAGGACTTTCCCCTCCCTCCACCAGCCTGCACACGACTAAGGTCTGAGCTCAGCCTGAATTTATTTGGTTTCTGTGCTGCATTAACTTCTGAAGCCAAAGGGCATCATTCATTTGCAGCCACCCTTAACCCCTGTAGCCCAAGCAACAGTAGCCTCACAAAAGCTGTTCTTTCTCAAATCTTGGCTGACACCACTTCAGAGCTTCAGCCAAGAAGTATGAACCTTCCTTGTATGGCAACTTCTGGTGCTGGGGTGGCATGGGATGCTCTGATTATCAGTTCACCAGAGGATCTATAGTGGAGCAAATTCAGAGTATGAATGGACCAGCAGGAAGCAAAAGAAGCTGAAGGGAGAAAAGTGAACAGAAAAGGCCAAAGAAACAAGTTGAAAGGCAAGAGNATCCTTCCACTGCCACCTGACCCCTAAAACAGCCTTATACAACTTCATCACCTTCCACAACTTCATCACCTTTTTTTGATAAGGACAACAGAGACAGTTCTGAATGGCAGATCCATTATCTTTGCCCAACAACACCAGAAACACAGCAACAGACTCATGCCTACGGCACATTTCAAATTCTTCCTTGGCATAAGGTATCACAAAAGAATAAACTCATCCAGATTTGAAATAGCAGCAGCCATGCAAATCCAGAGGAATTAACTCAGTTGCCTCTTTTCCAGGCTAAACAGGCCCAGCTCCCTCAGCCTTTTCTCACAAGAGAGATGCTCCAGTTCCCTCATCATCTTCACAGCCCCTCCACAGGACCCTCTCCAGGAGCTCTGTGTCTGTCTTGAACAGAAGAGCCCAGAACTACTGGGCACAGCACTTCAGACGTGGTCTCAACCAGAGCTGAGCAGAGGTGCAGAATCACCTCCCTCGACCTGCTGGCAATGCTCTTCCTAATGCAGCCCTGAATACCACTGGCCTTCTTATTCAAAAGGGCAGAGCTGGCTCGTGGTTAACCCATTGTCTACCAGGACTCCCAGAGCTGTTTTCTAGTAGGTCAGCTCCCAGTCTGTACTGGTACATGGGGTTAGACCTCCCCAGCTGCAGAATCCTTGCTTTGGTTGAATCTCATTATGTTCCTCTCTATCCACATCTCCAGCCTGTCCAGGTCTTCCTGGATGGCACAGCACTTGATGGTAGCAGCCATTCCTCCTCAGCAAACTTCCCAAGGCTGTGCGCTGTCCCTCCATCCCGGGCATTGATGAATACAATGAACTGAACTGGAATCAGCACAGACCCCTGGGGAACACCACTGGCTACAGGGCTCCAAGTAGACTCTGCATCACTGATCATAACCAAGGTCCAGCATAGCACCTCTCCTCATTGGCTCTTCTGTCATTTGGAGAAGAAAATTATCATCAACACATTCCAGGAACCTCCTAGACTGCTTATGCCCTGCTGTGTTGTCCTTCCAACAGGTACCAGGGTGGCTGAAGTCCCTCATGAGGACCAGGACTTCTGAACATGAGGTTGTTCTATCTGTCTTTGGAGGACCTCATCCATTAAATCTTCCTAGTTGGGCAGCCCACTCTCTATAATGTCACTGTGAAATTATCTCATCGTAGTTTTAAAGTTCTATTTATAAGTCTAGTAATCCCATCATTGATTACAGTGACTGTATTCAAATTATAAATCCATTAGCTGCTCAACAATGAAATAAAATCAATAATGCACGTAAATGGGAAAAAAGGAATTTAAATGCATACATTAATGTCACTTGAAGTAGTGCTATTTTATGCACCATCTCTAACAAAACTGTGTCACATCATTAGCAATAATGTGAAAAATCTTTTTCAATTAACAGAGCTGATTTGATGCTATGTTCAGTAAAGTGGCAATCCATTCCATTAAACACACACATATGAAATGCTTGAAATATCTATGAACTCTATCCATACATCATAAATTCTCTCCTAAGTGCTGAAACACAAAAATGGATACATCATTTTCTATTTATGCTTTTTAATCCCCCTGTCAGAAGCTACCAGGCAGGGCACTGCAGTGACTCTAGCTGGAAGTAACAAAGAGCATCCCATGCTCAGCCGCTCATGCCACAAAACAACAGGACATGCTTTCACCAATGCTCCTACTGTGCACAGCTCAGCCATCTGAAGGTCTACACCCTCAGCATGCCATCATTCCAGTAAACAGCCTGTTGAGAAAATGTCAAAGCACTTTCTAAAAAAAATAGATGATGTTCAAATACTATTCTACACAAGCAGGACAAGTGGGCAATCCTACCTGCATGCAGCTGCAGAAATCAGTTCCTTTCAGGTACTATACAGACACCATTGCAGGACTTTCCCCTCCCTCCACCAGCCTGCACACGACTAAGGTCTGAGCTCAGCCTGAATTTATTTGGTTTCTCTGCTGCATTAACTTCTGAAGCCAAAGGGTATCATTCATCTGCAGCCACCCTTAACTCCTGTAGCCCAAGCAACAGTAGCCTCACAAAAGCTGTTCTTTCTCAAATCTTGGCTGACACCACTTCAGAGCTTCAGCCAAGAAGTATGAACCTTCCTTGTATGGCAACTTCTGGTGCTGGGGTGGCATGGGATGCTCTGATTATCAGTTCACCAGAGGATCTATAGTGGAGCAAATTCAGAGTATGAATGGACCAGCAGGAAGCAAAAGAAGCTGAAGGGAGAAAAGTGAACAGAAAAGGCCAAAGAAACAAGTTGAAAGGCAAGAGTAGAAAATTTTAATATTTGGGGTATTTAATGTAGCTTATGATACACCTGCCAGATGATAGAATGAACTGTGGGCCAAAGGTAAATCCAGTGGATTATCATTTCCACATAATCTCTAAAGTCTGCTTGTCTTAAATCTATCTCCGATGAGTTACAGGTGAAGTCTGGGCAAACATTCCATATTATTGCCTGTTGACTTCAATTGTCAACAGAGGCAAGTATGGACTTGTTTCCTCCTGAGAGCTGTAATAACAACTGCTTAGCCTGGAGGAGTGAAAGATCAAAAGGACTAGTTTCAGGTGGTAATTTGAGCTACAAGAGGGTCTCAGTCCCCAAATAGTTACCCTGTCTCACAACTGTAAAACCAATACTATGGTGGAAGTGTCAAACACAATAAAAAAAAATACAATCCACACCCTTACCCAAGAAAACACTCATTTCCATCTTGTAGCCAATAACCTTTCTGTTAACTCTTAATATTTTTCCTGCATCACTCTGATACCTGGAAATACGTTAAAAAGTAACCTCATTTTCACCTTCAGCATCCTACACTGGGGACAATCTAGAGAGAGAGCACAAAGGTCCCATCAACTGCACAGAACAGAGGGCTATGCTTTCAGCTGCACATTTAAGGCTGAATTCCCAGCCCACTCTTTCTAAGCCAGTCTGCTCCCTGGCTGCTGGGGCAGGGTCTCACTGACAGTGGCAGTGCTGTCCCCCACATCACACCCTCCCTCTGCATTTGCCAAGGCAAGCAAAGCTCAAAGCAAGGCATGACTGCCCAGCCAACATGCAGCAGTCACAGCAAAGGGCTCTCCCATGGCAGCATAAATTAGGTTGGTATGAGAAAGCACTTAGTAACCTGGACCAAAAGGTTTCCTTCTGCTGTTGGGACTTGTTATGGAGGGAGACCAACACTAACTTTGAAAATTACTATTTTTTGCCACCTCCTTTCCTTTATGTACTTCCTCTACAAAAGCAGTGACACCAACATTATTGGAGCTAAAGAGAAAACAGAAAAGCCTCTGTGCAGTCCCTGCCTCACCATCTGTCAAACACTGACTTCTTGAAGATCAAGATGTTACACGTGGAGTCTGAGAAATGTCCCAAAGCTCAAAGACATCCATATGTCTCACAGACAAGATTTATGGTCAATGCACTGTATTTTAATTGTTTCATTACAAAATATATTTCCCACATTGTATTAATAAAAGGTCACTGAGAAAGCTATCAAGTAGGGTTTTAAAAATTAATTTAAAAATCCATTTGGCATGACATTTATCAAAGTAAAAAAGTAAATGCTGGAAAGTAAATCTTGTCATTGTTCTGTTTTCCACAGTCAGCTTTTTATTGCATTTTTTAAACAAAATGTAAGTCACCCTTGCTATAAACAAACAAAGAGGCTTTAAGGAAAGTCAACAGAGGCTGAACTACTCTCAGACAAAACCATCTGGTTTAGATTAGGGTAAGCAGAAGACTTACTCAAACTACAGGAAAGCTTGAATTGTGACTGAAATAACTCATAGGTTTTTCACGTAAGACAAATAAACATAAGTTCTTTAACTTTAGAGTCTATGCACACATTTACATGTGCTGTGGGTGAACCCTCCCTCCCTGAACTTCACAGACCCAAGCAATAAACTCATACCTAAATTTAAATTTGTGAATACTCTCAGGAACATAAATTGAGCTTTTGATAATTTTACAATTTTGCATCTATAGGCTTTAAAAGTTTTACTTAAAGCACTTCAAATTTTTTAGTGCTCCAACTCTCAATTTCTTAATGGTGCATTTTTAATATATTTTTAAATCCACTTACGAACTGGTAAGTATTCAAGGAGCCAAAACCCTTTGCCTTACAACCAGTGCCAACTGTATATATTCAAGCAAGAAATAGTGTGACGAGGATTTCATTTTGTGTAGGATGAAAGAAAAAGCAATTTGCAAATAAACTCTATTTCACTGAGATGTCGTTATAGCACATGGCATGGCTATTCTAGCACTTTCATGCAGTACATAACACTGCATAATAATAACACAGTCAATTTAAAATATACAGTAAGATCTCTTTTTTTCTACAATACACAATAAATGCAGATATTTCTAATAGGTGTACAAGGTATTTTCAGTGGTTTTAATGTTCTACCTCTCAGCCAGATCCAACACATCTGGGAAGCCCAAACTCCCCTCAGTCCTCTCCTTCTGCATTAAACTGGGTGGCAGTGCTGAGCACTGCTAATGGTTTTTTTTCATTTGAGTGGTAACCTTATATTCATTTGTCAGGTCAACAACTAAAAACATCAATATAAAACTATTTATTAATTATAGTTGTCAGGTGTGCAGCAGAAATCAGCTGCTTTACCCAGAGTTATACCAGCTCCCTCCCCTCCACCATGTTCACTGTCTGCTCAGACAACTTATCACTGCTACTGGTGATTATTTTTTGTAATTTTTCACAGCAGGCCACTTGGGTAAAGCAGCTGATTACATCTTCACCTTTTGCACCTTGGTTGCAATCCTAGTCTTCCCCTCCCTGAACCTTCCTCCAGATCTTTAATTACTGCTCCTCTTTACAGCTCCCAAAGCCCATGGTTATTATTTTGGTTTGAGCAGCACCCACACTACGCCTCAAACACACGTTCCTGTTCAAAAAATTTATAATCCATATAATGGATTTTTCACACTTGAACTCCAAACACATATTAAAAATTTACGATGTCCTGCACTTCTGACCCCCAACGTTCAGCCCAGAAGTGTTTTCACAACCATAAGTGACATAACAAGGTAATACATGCGAGTTTGGGGAGGGAGATAAGAGGAGCAGAAATCAATTTTTTTCCTCTCCACAGACAATTCCATGACCACCACTATTAGTACTAACCATGAATAAAAAATACAGATCCTGGAGAAACGTGTGCAGCTGCAAGGTCTCCTGAGGTTTGGCAGATGTGCACTGGGGTGTATTTTCACACCCAGAAGGCACTGGGGACACACTAGACTGCATTCAAAACAGGATTCACTCCACATGACCTACCTGGGCTCTACCAGCACCAGCTGGAAGCCACAGGCAACACTGGTGGACAAGGCAGGCCAAGACAGACATCCAGGATGAGAAGGCCAAAGCATCTCTTTGAAGTGCCTGTTGGTCTTCCACAGCCACAAAGGAAGCCTAAGTAATTATGTTATAATGAATACCTGGGGTTCTGACAGCTAAAAATACTTGACATGAACATTTGTCTTCCCAAATTCATAAAATTAATCATGCCCACTTCATATGCAGCCATGAGTTAAATCACTGAGAGGGCAGGCATTGGGTAGGAGCCTTCCACTAGGGAATTCAGCACCTATTTCAAGTACCCTTTGGTAAGGAAAAAAGGTGTAAGTACAGATTCCCAGTGAAACAGGAGTATTTACAGGGTGGTCAAATAACTGGTGTCACACCCAAGAGTGGAAACTCCCTGGGAAAAGAGCCATGCTCTGCATTTGGTGCAGTATGTTGCCTAACTAGAGGCTGAAGTCTTCAAAATCCAGTCACAGTTAATAAACAGTACATTCAATGCTGTCCTTTCTACTGCAGTAGTTCTTGCTCCAGAATTTCTCTAGCCAGACCAGCTTTGCTCCATATGAAAGGAAGTATTACTAAAGACAGACATCACTACAAGTATGTATATAAACAGTTCTCTTCTGGGTTAATCTGAAACCTAAACCCTGTCTCTAACTTCAGGAAAGAAAAGACAAAATTTTCTCTCTAACCAGTTAAAAAAAATAAAGAAAAAAAAAGTAAATAAATCAAATAAACTTTTCTAATAGGGAAGGAAGTTCAGATGCGAGAATCAATAGAACTCGGAAAATTCCAGTCTTGGAAAAATTGCAAAATTATGTAAGATAAGCATTGTACAAGAATGTCCCGCAGTGGATACTGTCCTAGACAAGGGCTAGACTAGCTGTTTCCTGAAATCTCTCCAATCCCTTTTCCTTCAACACCTGTGATTCCTCAGGGGAAGAGCGTAGGGGAAGCACTTTCTGCCTCACCCACCCAAACAACTTCATCAGACACAAGGCTCTTAGCAATACAAAAGGCAGTGGAAGAATTCCGACAGACACAAGAAGCACCATCTGGAAAGAGATGAACTCACAGTCTTCAGGAACTACATTTGGGTTTAAATGAATAAAATAAATAAAGAGAGAGGAGAGATAAAACAACTGAAGACTTCTCTCCAAAAACTGCTTATAAATCTAAACGATGCTTGCAGATGACTGGATCACATCCAAGCTGCCTCCAACACTCACAGTGTTTGTCCTTTCGTTAAAGGTCACTGTTTTCCAGGCTACCGAGTTTCTTTGCACATTTCTAAATCACACTTAAGCTCTGCTGCATTATACACATTTTTCCTTCACAGAGGTTAAATGAGGCAACAGTTTTATCTCAAAATAGCATAGTGGTTGGGGAAGACCACAGCTATCAGTCAGCATGGTTAAGCAGGAAGAAATCTGCAGCTGGCTGTTACTGAATTATTTAGGACAAGAATAAGGGCAGACAAAGAATGAGCAGACAAATGGAAATACTTCTGCTCTCAGAGTGCAGGCTTCTTAGCCCAGCAGCTTTCCCATTTTTCCTTCTCTATTTCTGTGATATACAAAGAACTTAGAAGGCAATTTAAAGGTAACATCATATACCATACACGGCCAAATTGATCCCTAATGCAAGGAGCAACATTTTAGAGAAAAGCTCTCATAGCAGAAGCTCCTTATAAACTATGAAAAGCTGAATGGGCCATTTTCCCTTTTCTCAGTGAATGACCTGATGTCAGTGGAGATTCACTGGATTTAAATGAGAACCCCTCAGAGGTGGAAGGTATGTGAATTCACAAATTTCCTAAAGAGAGAAAGGTATGGGAGGAAGGAATCACATCTCCAAGCCTTTTCTGGAAGGAAACACAAGTCAGCCTGAAAAAGTAATGATACACAGCAGCACTCAAATATTTATCTCTGATGATCTTGGCGCTCAACCAGCTGAAGCTACCAAGCAATATTAGGTAGTGTTTACATACAACAGCACATAAGGCATTATGTTAAATTCAAAGCTGCTTGGCACCACAATACCTGATCTCGCAAGATCTGTTATGTCATCTTTAAGTGAAAACCATTACTTCAAATTGTACACATTTCATTATTACATACACTCCCCCATTCACTACCTGAAAATTGGTCAGGAATAAATCTTAGTCAAAACCAGCCACGTACTGTATCCTTCTTCTTAGCACAGTTCCACAGATAGCCACATAATGAATTTGCTTTTAAAGGTAACGTGCATCTCTATAAACCTTCTCCATTTCCCACAGGAGTTCATACAATGCATGCAGAATACAGGAAAACAACATCAAGGCTGAAAATCCAAGTGCAGTGACATTTACAGGCATGTGGCTCTGAAGCAACCTCCTGAGCCCCTTCAACTGTTTTGCAACACATCTAAGCTGCAGATTAATGCTGTGCATCACAGTCCATCAACAGCAACTGCTGAACTGCACACAGCATTAGAAGCTCAGCACTAGACTTGAGGGTCAAGTTCACCTTTGATATAATCCCATGAAGCTCCCAGAGCTTCATGTGTGACAAACTTGGCCTTCTGTGTTTTTCTAAAGGAGTTACCAGGTATGTGACACAAATAACACCACCTGCATACATGAAGCTAAAATAGCTGCAAAAACATCTGAGGAAAGGATCTCACCACGTGAGATAAGAAAGCAAATTCCTCGTGACATCTGATAGAACATCTTCCAAAGCTCTTTAACTCTTCAGCTCTTGAAACATGGCTTAGAACAGCATTAGCTGATCCCCACAAAGATAAATATGTATAGATCTCAAATTTTATCTGTATCTCTCTGTATGTCCACACACATGCAAACAGAACTCAAGCAGCTGAATTATCACTACTTACTAGACAAGCCTGAGGCAGGAAGCTGTTCACTCTGGAGATACTCCACATGCCCTCGAGGTACTGCTGAGCTTGGATGGTGACAGAGCTCAGGGCACCACTGAGACCGCTGGGGGCCACCGTCACTTGAACGCTGGAGTTGGGAAAATTGCCCACGCCTTGAGACCATCCGAGTCCTTTCTTCCTCTCTGCCGCAGAGAAGAGATTGGGCGACTTTCCAGGCTGCCTGCCCACCTGCCCAGCAATGAGTGGCAGGTCCCTCTGGGAAGAGACAGTGACCATCCTGGGCACCATGCTGGCCACTGCCCCGGCGCCGGGCGGGAGGTCGGGCATCTCCGGGTAGCTGGTTTGGCTGAGGGTGTGCATCATCTGAATGGCTTCCTGCTTCAGCTGATTCAAGTGAGTGGCACAAGTTTCGCATCTGCTCTCTCCTTCATTCCTGTTTTTCTGTAAATAGTCAGGCACTTGAAGCTTGTCAAAAATTAAAGCTGATAATCGTGGGTCCTAAAGAAGTGAAGAAAGGAGGGGGGGAAACATAGTTAAAGTGGTGCAGAAAGATAAAAGGGAGAGGAAAAAATAAAGTTCTCTGATTTGCTCTCCACTCATGGAAGTACTTTAAATCTGTTCTGGTAACTCAGCTTTTTTCCTGCTGAATACCCTAACAGGCCCGCACTGGATTAATAAACCGTAAGTGAATTCATTTGTATTAGACCCAGCATGAAAATCATCATCAGAATTAAACAGTGGAGCTGCGGTGGTCTTGATAACTGCTTGTTCTTCTAATTAACTCTCCTTTGGAGACATCTACAGTGCCTGTGTTTCCCATGCTCAGGAACAATGTTAGTTGAGATGCTGAACCTACAAATATTGTAACTTGATTCAAAGGCATACCACCATCAGAAACCAAGGAAAATTAGACTTGAAAGTATTTTGAAAAATTAGTGCATGACATGGTAAATGTCTTGCTGCCCTTACCCTCAGAAAGGATGACTCAAAAGGCATAAAAGCCAGTTTACATGGTGCTGCCCACAGGACTGTTATTTCTGATCTTTGCAACCCAGATGGTCACAACATTCCCTTCTGCAACAGTTGCTTTAATGAGAAATAGATTTGAGCCTACAGCCATGTGTGAAGGTGTGACAATGTGCACACTAAGACGCTGATTTAAAAGCAACACCTATTTTGTTTCCGCAGAGCAATTCCCCACCACCCCTTGGCTAGTTCATTTTAAGGCTGCTAAGACATTTTAAAACCCAGCACTGTGTTTCCACTTCAGAGATAGAGTTACCTATCTCCTGAAACACACAAATGCCCTCCCATCCCAGGTCTGCTACCGTAAAGATTAGTCAAGAGATTAAATCCAGCCCTGTCGTAAATCTGCTATCGAGGCTAACACCAGGCAGTAAAACTGACCCAACTTCACACACACTGTCATAGAGCTCTCTAAACAATTAAGGTTTTAATGAAATCACAGCACAGGCAAAGGTTTATTTGTATAATTATTTTAAATGAAAATATTTAATTTTCTTGTTAATAAGTAGGACACACATAGCTGGTAAATCAGCCATCCAACATATGCTGGGGATATCCCCAGATTGGCACTTGTTTTTAAAAATGCATTACTTTATGCCAAGCTGCAATTGCTCTGTAGGAAATGAATGTCCTATTAGAAAACTCATTCTGGTTTTAATTACAATGCACATCAATAAAACTCTTTACAGAAGTCTTGGCACTGGTACTTTGGCTTTGCTCTGAATTCAAAAAGTACTAAAATGCTGCTTAACTTCTGCAGCAGCAGTGCAGAATTATCTCGTGTTCAGCTGTTGGACTACTCCTGCCATAGTTTTAATCTCTCACAAGACACAGTACAGTGTTGATAGAAACCACTTTAAGTATATCTAGCATCGTATTATTCCACAGCCAAAAGCCATTAACCAAAGTTGCTCTTTCTGCAATAATCTAAATTATTGTTTATTGACTTAAAATAAAAAATACTTCTCAGGCTAAGAAAAGCTTCTCCTGCCACTGACTGAAAAATAAATTGATTCACAACAGTGAACCAGTGTAAAAAGTGAAGTGAAAGACACTGTTTCATTTTTGTCTCTTTATTGAGGTTTAGATCCTGCTAAAAATGCCTTTGAAGTTGCACCATTTGCTTACCCTCATGAGGAAGAAAATTCTTTCCCACCAAACCTCCCAGAAGATGGTAATACTAAATTAAGAGATATTAGTCAGAAAAAAAAAAAAGAGAGCAATTAATATTTTAGAAACTTTTTTCTATCCCTTCAGCAGAAAAGTGCTATTGGTTAGACTTTAAAAAAAACCACAGAGACTCAGTGCTGCAAGCACTATTTAGCCTCGGGTAAAACAAAGGCCACGCAGTCTATCTCCCAAGAAAAACAAACAGCACCGTGCTCAGTGCTCCTCAGAAACTTCTCCAAGGGAGACCCCTCTGAGCAAATACTTGCTGAGGCTGACACACAGCATCCATTCCAAATACTTGCTGAGGCTGACACGCAGCATCCATTCCAAATACTTGCTGAGGCTGACACACAGCATCCATTGAAACAGCCCCAGAACACAGCACCTTCCAGCGCGGGTGCCCCGTCTGCAGCAGGCACATCCCTGGGCTAGCTCCTTTGATCCAAGCTGGGCACACGAGGAAGCACCTGCACGTCTCAACTGCATGAGCCTCATCTGGCAATGTTTAAATTGCTATCAAATGTCAAAAGTTTCAAATAAGCAATTAAAGCGAATTACTAGGTGAAACAGGCTTCTCATTTAAAAGAAATTACTTCTTTTGATGTAAAGAAAATTAATGACCCCAATTCTAGCTCCATAAACACAGTTTATAGCATAAGGCAGATCAGAGTCAGGCCTGTCTCGCAGTTACAAAGAAATCAAGTGGATGTCATATTAAAGGGGGGAACAAAAATAAATTTTAAAAATATATATATTTAGAAAATTACACAGAGCAAAGCTTATAGGCACACAGCTTGCCAAATTTAAATCTCATAATTTATTTATAGTAGAAAAAAAAAAAAAGGCATCTCATTTCCAATGCTTCTATTTTGCCAAGCTTTACAGGGAGCCTCTTAACCCACACATCCAGACTCTGTGATCCCCAGCTCACATTGTGGCCAACCTTCTCCAGCACCTCAGTGAGGGCCCAGCTGGATAGTTAGATTACTTTTATTTTTCCACTCTGAGAGACAAAAACACCTGGCTAATGGTTGGGCGTGAAGGCCAGAGGAAACACAAGTTACTGTTAAAAACATTAACCATAACTTAAAAGTTTAACCAGCCCCATTAAAGAGGTTTTCCTGCCCAGTGACAATGCCTGGTCCTGGGGAGCCCCTTTGGCAGCGCCTGCCCTAACAAGGCTGGGGTGGGAGTTACACTCTCGTGTTTAACAGAGGGAAGAAATAAAACTGGGGTGACCAAATGTGTGACACACACGTGGGAGGGGTGAAGCAGCCAAAGCCATCCTTGCTACAGCTCCACCAGCAGACAGGGGAGCCAAACAAAGGGGGTGTGCAAATCGCCGAGGGGAATGGCACAAAAATTAAACACACAAGCCTCTGTTCCAAACAGTGCCCCAAAACCTCTTTAGTCTGCTGTGCTACAAAGAACATGACTCTTTTGTTCCTCCACAGCATAAATAAACTATGCTTTGTCACACCTACTTTCCAAATGCTCTTCTTTCCTCCTAAACAAGCAGGATAAGCAGAATACTGTGATGCTGTAACATTCACAGCTTCCCCTCCCACTGCAGACACCAAACCCCAAATTTCAGATTCAGCTTGTTAACTTTTCCACACAAATTTTAAACATTCAAACATCACTGTATTGTTAGAATTGTAAAATAAATGGTCCCACTAGGAACTGAGGAGCCCAGCAGCCCCCAGCCAAGGTCAGGGCATGAGATAATTACATGTTCTTACATGAAGACAAATTTCCTGAATGCTTGAATTTACCACTGCTTTTCAGCAAGCAGTTCTTACAGACACAAGCCAGGTTGCCAACTGCTGCTGGGAGATTTAGACACACATATGCAAACTGCCACATGAGAGGAGCTCACAGAAATGGTGTGCAAGTTCAGCTGGGCAGGATGGTAAACTTGGAAAAGCAGGATTGTGATTCCACTAGAACACACGGCAAAACACCCATTTCCTTCAGCACTGGAGCATTCAGCCTGAAGCCTGCCTTCAGGCTTTACCTCTGAAACCAGGAGTAGGGAAAAGGAGCACAGATTTGAAAGCATATCCAGCAGCTTGCAACAGCAAGAAGGAAACAGTCTCTGTAATTCAGGCTTCCCTCTCTGATGTAAGAGCTCGGCTCTGCTGCCTCCACATGAAAGCAAGAGAGGACTGAGCAGGGTCTCAGCTCCTGGGGTAACACCTTGTGCTGCATGTGGGGCACACAAACAAAACCCACATTTCACAACTGTAAAATACTACATCCCCAGACCACTGCTCTTGAAACTACAGACATAACTCAAAACAACTGGGACGTGGCCAAAGGCCAGTATCACCAAAAACCCCTGCTACAGCTTTGACACCAAAGTCATAGCCAGGTTTTCAAAGCATGAAACAACAAATTACATTCCTGGACCTGCACTATCTGAGAACTTGAAGCAGTTTGTCAGTGATAACTGCGCTTAAATTAAATTACTTTGAAATTATAGCTCAATCTGTAATTTCCCAAGTACTTAAGAGTTTGCAGTTAGGTTTTCTGTTCAACTAACAAAAAAAGAATAGCGACGTTTTTTCCATTGCAAAAGAGAAACAAAGATACAAGCTCTGAATCTTACCTGCAGCTACTGACTTCTAACTCCCAAACTAAGCAAGAGGCAGAAAAGCATCTGGATTCTCACTTAAGAAGACCCTGAAGTAATACCCACCCATCTGTAACCTAATCCTTTCAGCGAGGAACTGAGTGCGAACAAATGATGACGAACAAATGATGAAAAGTCAAATTGCCAACAACCAGCCTTAGTAATTACCCACAATTTTGCCTGGCACTGGTTTCTGCAGTGCAAGTGTATCTGAATTGAATTAAAGTCTTGATATAAATATAATTTAAGAGAAAGAAAAGTCATTGAATGTCACACTGAAATATATAATTAAATACAGATTGAGGTGAACAACATTTTAAAAGGATGTTTTTGGAGAAAGGAATGTACTATCCCAGTGCACAAGAATCAATGTTAATGATTTTTTGTCTTAAGTGTCCTTCCAGATCTCTGCCACACTGCTTACAAATTAGTTTTTATCTTACATGACATTGTGAAATATTCCCTAATATCTTCTATATTGACACATACCTTGAAGGCTGATGCTTGCTTTCAGCTATATAGCAGTCATTGTGAAAACAAACAAACAAAAAAAAAAAAGCAAGCACTATATTCAGCAAACCCAGAGAGTGCTCAATGTAATGAAGGAAAAAAAAAAACCAATGCTAATGATTTTTTTTTAAGAAAAGTTTCCAACTATCTGACTAACCTCAAGGGAGTGAAAATATGAGCTTTAAGTCTTCAAGTAACCCATGTTGTGAATTCATTCTGTCACTGACTTCATCTTATCAGAATATAAACAATCAAGGAAAAACAAACACATGAAGCTTTCACAAAAACAGAATTCACCTAAGTCCCATCTCCTGCAGGTTAAGGGTATCTGGAACCTGCAGTGTAACTTCACTGTCCTTGAAAACATTCCTCTGAAGAAGCAGGAAAGCAATCCACATTTCTGAATTGGGCAAAACATGCAGGCATTAGGAAAAAAGTAGATACGTTTTTAAGGCCGAATTCCATTCGACCTCTTTACAGTAATGTCTCACTGCCTTTAGGTGAAAGGTTAATAATTTAAGCCAATGGACTGCAGCCCTCCTCCCAGTCTATCTCCTAGCAGGACTTCTTCAAATCTCCAATCCCATTATTCTGTTTCCAGCCACAACCTGAGGTAGTGCACACAGTCATATCCCCCTGACTCGACGCAGCTGAGACTCGACCCAATTTCTTTTCATCTCTGGCATCCCAAAGAGTTTGGGGGGAAAAAAAAAAATCCAAGCACATTTTGTTACTTATATAAAAAAATTACACGGTATCTCTTTTAAACAGGGCCCATCTTTCCAACAAAGGCCAAGCAATACGATAAATCCGCGTGACCCCGCACTAAAAACGACGGCGCCGTGTTTAGCTATTCGGCAGCTCCACTGAACTCTATTTATTTCCATTTCCTGCCCACTTTAATGTACTTCGGTGGCCTGCAGTAAAGTTAAAGCAATAGGTGTCTGTCATAAAGACGAATAGTGCTATTGGAATGCATAATACAGTGGAAAGAGGAAATGAGAGCAATCTGGTTTATTTACATCTCAGGCTCCCATCAGCACCTCAGCCCACCTCCCAATGGCTTCAGCTGCCTTTCCTGTTATCTTGCTGTATAGTCCCCTGCAATGAGTTGGCTTTTAACCTCTCAGAACCAGAGAGGATGAGCTGATCTCTCAGATTTGCTTTCATGAGCTGGCAGAGTACTGAAGCAAACAGCCATGCAGTGTGTTCAGTGCAAAGAAAACAAAATAAAGGTGCTGGTTGCCATTTAAATTAATTAAAAGACACAAACAAAACAAAAGACCCCAAAGAGATCTGCTATCACCAGTAAATTTAGACCAACACACAGGAACCTGACTACTTCTGAAAAACAGTAATTACTGTTTCACAAAATATTACTTTTAATCTTCTTTCTTTACAGTCTAATTAAACAGATATTTTACTTGCCTTTGGAAAATGTTTTTC
Source organism: Irena cyanogastra (assembly GCA_013397155.1). Taxonomy (NCBI): domain Eukaryota; kingdom Metazoa; phylum Chordata; class Aves; order Passeriformes; family Irenidae; genus Irena; species Irena cyanogastra. The sequence goes on from VWZV01016132.1 coordinate 860,600, forward strand.
TTAATTTCATCCAATTTTAACATTTGGTGTGTTCTATAAACTACATATCCAAACTAGTATGCAATTTTATGCTTATTTTTAATGGTGTATGACTTCATTTAAAATTTATGACTTTTAATTTGCATGTTTATTGTTCGTTTTAAGTAATCTTTTAATTTTCCCTCTTGGCTCTGAGGCTTACTAGAACTTCGCAATGTAAATTCAGTACTGATTTTGTTCATGTGAAAACACCATCTTCCAACACACATTGTGTCTTTTTAAATTTCCCTCTTATTTCTTTTATAAACCTTCAGAAAAGTATTATCACTTGGAACAGCAGCAAGTATGTGTAGAAATAGTTGCATATCTATCAGACACAATACTTGGTGTCTGAAAAGCCTTTGTTTGATTCTACTTTCAGAAATAGCCACTTGGATGAAGCTGACTTTCAGAAATTCAGGCAAAATCCTCTTACAGAAATTAGACACTTTTGTTTAAAAGATGAAGAGCTTTCCATCCCTAATTATTTTTTCTTTGAAACCAGGGAACAAATTTTGGTTAGCCTATGAGCACAGTAAATCAGATTATAAAAACTCTGCCTATTAGAGTCACAACTGCATAAAAAGTCACAACTTCTCTTTCCTCTTCAAAGCAAGCCAAGTGCTCATGGGTTAGAACAGCTACTTGGGAAATGACATTGTCTGATGTCATCACATTGAATGCCACCAACTCCACACACAGTTTGAGTTCAGTGAGGCTGCCCAGATAATAGAATAGCTCTGAATTTCAGCATAGGGATGAAAATCAGAGCACAGCACCACTACACAGAAACATGCTGCCTTGTCAAAATGCCTTGGAAACACCAACTCTTAGTATCATTTTATGGGAAACAAAAGGCTGTTCCTACTATTAGGATTCAGTCGCCAGCCTGTGTTTCCAGAATTACAAATTGCACTGTGAGCCTGGTGAAAAGGACTCTCTCACTGATGAACTCTGATCAGCAGCCCAGCCAGCCAGCACAATGGATTGGGAGAGGAGTCACGCCCCGATGAGATCTTCAGCATGTTTAAGTGATCATAACTTCATTTGTCCCAGTAGAACCGTGCCCATTTGCATCAGACAGACCTTTGACAAGGGAGTTCAAGAACAGCTGGACACCAGCCACAGTGAAAGCAACTCTAACTTAGAAAGACTGCCTAGAAAAAAAAAAAAGTGCTTGGAACACTCCTCTGTATACGAACCCTACCACTGTTTCAGTCCAACCATCTGAATCCAATTAACAGAACACTGAGCGGCAGAAGTTAGGGAGTGGACACATTTTCCAAATGAACATCATTAGCATAATGTAGATTTAAAATCGACTATGGAAAGCAGCACTTGGCATTGGATCACACTCTCTTAGTGTCTCATTCACTTGCTCATTTTATCAATTATTTGGTAAATGAATACTTGAAGACCGTACAGAAACGATTTAGCCTTCACAACCAAAAGGCTGCCCATTGTGCACTCCCTTGCAAGCTACAAATTACTGCATACAGTGCACAGTTAGCACACCATGCAGTTTTTATTATTACAAAAGTGGATTGCACGTATTCTTTATCTTAATTAAGTCCCACTGCCTCAGTTTGACTGCTTCACAAAAAAAAAAAAAAAACTCAATGGCTGAAAAATTTTGGGTTTACATCTGAATTTGAAGTACTGTAGTGGAGTTTTAACTTCTCCTTGGCTAGACTTAAGGGGGGAAAAAAAAAGAAAAAAAGCTTAACAGGGATGAATAGTCAAGGAATGATGAAAAGCATCTGTAACTCCTCAACCACAAGCTGGCCACACTCTGCCTGAAGAATCTGCTTCAGTTCCTTTGCTTACTAGGTGGCATATATGAGACACCACCTCCTCCTCCAAGCTGTTCACCCAGCAGCTCTTTAAAATGGATTCTTGGATGGCTTTTTTAAATACCACTCTTCAGCAAGTAAATTCACAAATCTCCCATCAGCTACCTGTTGGTCCTGTGCCTTCAGTATCTCTGGACAAGGATGGAAGTAAGGTCCATTGGTGTCCCTCAGTTTCAGATAGGATGCCAGGGCATAGAAGTAATTGATCTCATTCTGCTCACCCCAGCTTACATTAGAAAAAGATAAATATGCAGATCCCAAGGGATATCTGCAGGTGGAGGACACTGCACAAAGAATCAAGTGATCCTCCTATGGAATCTCATTAGGGTGAAGTATGATCCCAGCCAGATAAAACACAGCTGGAGACAGACCATTTGAGGAGTGTCTACAGGACAAATAGCAGCTTAAAAAACAAGAATGTTTTAGGAAGTTAAAGGAGTTTGGTTTATTTAGTTTAGAAGAGTGAAAAGTAACCAGAGTCCCCCAGTACAAATAGTGGTTACAAAGAAACTGGTGACAAATTGCTGTCTAGATCCACTTGGGTAAGGAAAATAGGAAATCATTCTACTTTTAAGAAAAGGTAACTCAAGGAAAAACTATCAAAGGTGAGCACTGGCAATTGGTTCAGAATGGTGTTGTTTTGGTACAGAAATCTTGTTGTTTTGAGAATTTCTGAAGACCAAAAACATCTGTGAGAGGTGATCAAGAGATAGATGACCCCATTCCAGTGGACAAAGCTGAACTACTTTTAAAGATCTGAAGATCCTTCCCCAGCCCTATGGTACTAGTTTTGGAAAGATGGGTAACATATCTGTGCATAGACTTGCTGCTTGGGTCCAAGTGCCACAGACTTCAAAATACTGCTCTACTTATATGACTATTAGTTACTATTAATAACCTACTGCTCACAGCAAGTTTTCCAGCTTGCATCATTCCTATATTAATTTCATACCTCTTGTCCTAGTTGTCACCCTCTATACACTTTGAAAAATTCTTCTGTCAAATATAGTCCATGATCACCACACCCAAAACTTTCTTTTATCATTAATTATGCTACATTTTATATCCACTTTCAATCTTCCTTTACAGATACAAAGCATAGAATTGCTACATTTTGTTCCCTACAACTTCAGGGACCAGCTTTAGGAATCTGAATGAGATGCTAAATTAGAAGGTGCAAGTCCAGCTACTCCTCTGTGTCCATCCCAACAGCCATCAGGTACAAGTGCTGTCCCTCAGGGTCCATACTGGGACCAGTGCTATTCTTCTTCATTAAGGCTGATCAAGGGCAGCCTCAGCAGATTTGCAGATGACACCCAGGTGAGTGGTGCAGTTGACACACCTGAAGGATGGGATGTCATCCAGAGAGAGCTGCACAAGCTCGATTCGATGGGAATCTCAGGAGATTTAACAAGACCAAGTGCTGGTGCTGCACCTGGATCAGGACAAGCCCCAGCACCAATCCAGGCTGGGGATGAACAGGCTGAGAGCAGCTTTCAGAAGAAGGGCTTGGGTATGAATTGCCTCTATCAGCCCAACAAATCACACTCACAGGAGTGGAATGACAACAGTCTGGTGATCAATGTCCACCTGTAACCCTCTTGTTAGGAAACCCTGCAGTGGTCCTGTGAAAATTGCAAGATGTGCAACATCTCACCATCCAAAGGACTGGTGTAATCAAAGAGGAGCAGCTCCCTTTGCCCAAGGTCTGTATTCTACAAACATAAATCCATGGGGCTATGCCCGCAGGCAGACAGAAACACACTCTGCCCATGCTCAAAGCATCTCAAAAGCCATGTTAATAGGGTTTATAAACTCTGCTAAGGGACGGGATATAAACATAGTAAACCCACGGGCAAAGTGAGCTTGTGTCTGCCCGTAACACACGCGCACGTAGGCATGCCCACAGATGACTGGCAGAAATACCTCTGCAAACTCTTTCAGGCTCCTCACACAGACAAAACAAGCCTTGTCTCCCAAGATACAGAGGCAATCAAATACCTGGCAACAACTTTCAAAACCCTTCAAGCCAGATCCTATTAAAACCAGCAGCTAAGAGATGAAAGGCACTAGCTCGTCCTACCAGTCACACTTAACAAGGCTCTTAAACATTTACTGTATCTAATGTTACCTCTATAGAAATTCCACAACTGTAGACAATGCCTAACATCATAGGATACATTTATGTTTCCGTTCAATTGAAGGTACTACATAAAAGGATGTTTTTATTTTAATTTGTGTTCTGGGACCTTGGAAAAGAAGCTGCCTCATCACCTGCTGGAAAAGGCCAAGTACAGAGGAAGAAAGGGTTCTTTTAAGAATAGAAATTATGGCCCCAGAATGAGACCTGGGCCCTAAAGAAATCCATGGCAACATTCATACTGAATGCAAAGTCATTATATCTCCCTCTAAATTGAAACAGCCCTGTTCCTAATTTCAAATTAGCAGTGAACTCTGTCACCAGCCTGCCTCTCCATTTCATAAAATGCCCATGAAATGCATGTTTGTAGTTGCTGGGTGATGACTTAAGTTACATCTTGGCGTGAAAACTTCCCCATTCTTTTTAAAACAAGGTTTTCTGGCATTATGTGTCAAATTTGCAACGAATCATTTTAAAAAAAAACTGCCACCCAAGTTGCCTCAGTATTATCATTACAGATACAAGTACACATTTAAAACCAGTTGTACAATCATGCCTTGCTAACATCCTTACAAAATCTTACAGTTTGTCAAATAGCCCCCATTGTGGACAGCACTGAGGCAGTTCTAGAGATCATCAGAGTTAAAGGGCAGTGAAGATAAGTACCTTGTCCTACCTCCTGCACATCACAGCTCTGCTAATTTCAACCAGGAGAAGTAGTGACCCTGACAGGCTTCTTTAATGAAAATAGATGCTTTAATATTTTAAGAAACATTCACTTTCATTTAAGCCCATGTGTCTTCCAGACCCACAGTACTTCTGAAAAAAATAATGTTTTTAAAGTACACGCTATATGAATAAAAAACACAATCAAGCAGGTAGGGACAGCAATTGAGGATATAAATCCAGAACTGACACACACTACTCTTTGCTCCTGTGACAGTTTATATCAGCAAGGCCAGAAATCCTGCTCCCAGTGGTCAACTTGTAAAATCCAATCCAATCCTGGCTGATTCCAGGACTCTCAGCACCATTCCAGACACCAACTGTGCACTGTTAATATTTGATGTATGCTTGCAGCTCCAGTCTCAGAGAAAGCCATTATCCAGGATGTGCTCAAAGATGTGTGTTTTACTCCACATGCCTGATGTTGTGATTCACAGGGAAAACCTGCACAGAAAGCACAGGCCAGGATGTTACTGCTCCAAGCTCCATCAGCAAACAGTTGCTGAAATAAATTAACACCAGCATCTCATAGAAGTCCCTGCATGGTACAGTTAGGCAAGATTTATTCAAGACTACAGTCTCTGGAGCAACTGATCAGAATCAAAGGTAAGCCAAAAGCTAAATAAATGAAAATGGGACCAGCTAGAATAACAAAGCAGCACAGCCAAGGCAGCAGCCACATGACAGCCAGAGGCATCTCCAGAGCAGTCAAAACAACTGTCCACAGAGCTTGCCAATGAGCCAGATGCTGCTGCTGAAAGAAGGGTAGTGTTGATATAAACTCAGAGATAGGAGATGCTTAACACCAAGAGCAATCAATCTTCATGATTCCCACATGGCTGCCAAGCTTCTCTATGATGGCACAAAGAGATGAAAACAAACTTCATAAAACACATGTAGATCCTACATGAGAAACTCCCTCCACCCTCCCCTTACTACTCAGAAACAAACCCACAATTTGGGTGTAGCTGTAAATGACCTGATGCTTTTCCTGAGTTAACAACAGAATCAGGAAAGAATATCGTTGGCTAAACAGTGCACTGTACACACCCTGCCAGAAAACCAATGAACTTATCATGCTGTATAGGAAATTCCTATCTTCCACATCAATTAGTGACCCAAGAGTGATTGATTTTATAATCCCAAACTTGACTTACAAAGTTACTTCCTCTGGGGCCAATTTTCCATTACCCAGCATGTGGAAAATTGCATATGGTCAGTGCACTATGAAAACCAAGGAAAAATAAGTGCTGTTTAAACCCCAATTCTACCATGCCTCCACATTCTTGCTTTCCTGAGGGAGATGCACTTTTGACAGTTGCTTCCTTTCCCTGCCCCAACATCCTATCTGCACCACACACCAGCTGGGCACTCAATCAAAACAGAAACAACAACAGGAACTAGCAGCTATTCGTTACAATAGGATCAAAACATTTCTAGGCACTAGTGCTTTGCCAAGTCACCAGCCTTGAAGACCTGCCACAATCCTCCTCTTCCCTCCCATCAGAGACACCATTGCTGAAAGCAGCCCCACTTCAGCCTGAAGCCCCACATTTTGAAGATCACAGCTTCTGAATCAGAAGCCACATCTCAGAACTGCAGGAGGAAATGGAACTGGGCAGCAGAAAGGTGAGAAAATTACCTGGCCAACAACACGGGCTGCTGTTTGTCCTTTATTCCAATCAAGTTAACATTAGCTCCAGTCTATAAAACCAGGATTGCACTGCACACTAACTACCAGGGTAATCACAGAAACAGGACCACAATATGATTACTGGGTGCTAATTATATCTTATAAAGAGTTAAAGACAATAAAGTACACATAATAAAGATTTATACGCAGCATTTCACTGACCTGAAACAGCTTCATACATTAGTAGGTTAACATTAGTGCAGGAACAAAGCAAACAGTTACATCTACATGATAAAATACATGAAACCCAAGAGCCAGATGTTGGGTCCTTTCATCTAGGAAGCAATTATTTAATTCCTGGGAAAAGATGATTTCTCTCGTTGTTTCATCAATACATAACATATCTCAGAACCAGTCCTGGCACTCTGGCCTGGTCTAGGTACAAATCTGCAGGACTGCATAGGGTAATGAATCAAGGGTCTCCTTTTCCTGCACTGCCATTGCTTCTGGGCAGGGAACACAGAGCAACTGGAGGTATCCTCAGTCCATATCTCCACCTCCCCATTCATGCACAGCAGCACAGACCCCAAGGAAGCTGTAAAGAAAGACTGTGCTTCCTTCCCCTTACACCCCTCCCAGAAGGCCACATCTCCATGGGTAAGCACAAAAGGGAAAGCCAAGGAGCATCCCACCCTCTCCACCACAGTTGCTGTCCTCCAGCTCTGAGACACAAAGGGTCCCTTGGCCACCAACTAAGGGCTCCCTGCTCCAAGCACCATCAGAAACTGCTGACCTTTGGCGAGTCATTTTGGCCACACCATCCTCATCTATTGTCCATCCTCCCAGATGACAACACTCACCACCTCTGGAGAGGTGGACAGTCAACAGCCACCATTAGCACCCACCCAAAGATCACAAAATACTTGATCACACAGGACCCTACACCATGAGCAATTCTGCAGTTTTGCTAACTACACTACAAACAAGACAAGTGAAAAAGCACATCCCTCTGCAAGATTACTGCAAGGCTGTCACTGGATAAACCAGCCTGAGCATACCACATGTAAGGTACACTCCTGAACAAGGCACAACAGATAGCAGCACTTAATAAACACAGCCATTAACTAGGAAACATCCCTGCAGCAATTAAAAGTTTGCAAAGTACTACAACGTACACCTGGTTATTGCTCTGACATCTGCTTGGGTTTTCTGTGTGTTTGTAAGTGGCACCAAACAGGAAGATAATTGAGTTTATGGGCATTTCATTACACAAATGACAACAAGGTACTGCTAATTGTTCATGACAAATGGCATAAAAACTCAAATGAAGTACATGTAGTGTTTGAAATGCTTAAAAGTTACCACATTTTATAATGAACCATATATGACCAAATGGTGTTTCTCCTACTAAAGGATAAAATTATTCTAAACTAAGGATTTAATCATAAAATGAGAGGAAATTCACAATCTTTTGTGGAAATTCACAACAAATGTATATCAGTTGTGCTGAGCACATTTTAAGACATATGGCAACTTTATAATGGTCATTGGGGATGAAGAGCTAAAATTCTATTTCAGATTTTGAATTTAAGACATTTTGCATAAAATTGCATATAAGGAAACAAATTGCTAAGTGTGGATCCTCATAATGTTGCAGACAATGTTTGGCATATGTAAATATGACTACCTCAAAATATGAATGCTATTTTCAGTACAATTACCCAATTGTTTTAGAAAGGCTCCAAATAAGTTTTAAAATTTTTTGTGAAGGCATCATTCAAAGTAAACAAATATAACAAGATCTGCCTTACCTTTATACAGAATCACTGCAATATTATTCAGCTGCAGTATGTTACCCAGTGTTCACAAGTAAATGCTCCAATTACTATTGTAAGTCTGTCATTTAAATAGTTCCTTCCTGTTTAAAATGTGGAGAGCCAAATGCATTTTCCCACCACTAGGTATTGTGTAAGACTCCTTTCTCTTCCAGCAAGCTGGCTGAAGATGGATGAGCTTCCAAACTGATATCATTTTTAATTACGTGTTTTTCTCTCATTACTAATTTCCTAAACACGTCTCTAATCTCGCAGTGAAATCTCTGAGCACGGTAGGTGTATCCACATACATCATGCTCTTGAAAATTAAAATGAGATAATGATCAGGACTGCCATCACAACATAACCCGAAACAAGCAAGATACATGAGAGGTGATACACACTCCTAAGACTCTGATCTCAAGTGTTTCTGGAAAGCAGTAGCAGTTGGATGGTTTCCATCCCTCCTGTAGCCCCAGTAACACAGCTGGTGGGGTCTAGGAGAGGGAGATGCTTCAAGCCACCTCCCAACACGCACTTTCCACCAGGCATTTACAAGCTTGTGATGCCAAATGCATTTCCACCCCCTCACTCCCTTCCCCTGAACACTGCCCCAAGAAGCACTGTGTGCATAAGGGAGCCAGACCAGCTGCTCCTCTACAGAAAACACGCTCAGGTATCCCAGCTCCCTGCTGCCATCACGGCTCCAATAGCTCCTTCCACCTAGGCCAAGGTCTCCTGCAGGGGCTGCCTTCTGCAGGAGCCAGGAGAGCAGAGGTGCTGGAGGCAGCCACACCCAGCAGACAGGTAGGGAGGCAGTGCCCACGCAGGCCCCAGCAGCAGAAGGGGTCACACCCCCGGCAGCTGCTGCTGCATCCGATGCTCTCTTGGCAGGAACTGGGGCTATGTAGAGACCCGTCAGATTAGGTCAACCAAGTGCCAGCCAGCTATTCCCATGGGATCCCTCTCATTCCTCAGATACCTCTCACTACCTGAAAGGAATTGCACAGCTGAGCAGAGTTGTAGCATTCTTCAACCATTAAACCAGCAGGGCAAAACCGAATTTTCCGGGTTGGGGGAAGCAAAGAAAACAAAAACAAAAGGGTAATTGTCACGGGGCTTTCTTCCCAGCTAAACACTTCACACACCAAATTCCTAAGGGAGTGATGCTTTCAGCACATCAGCTGCCTTCTCATCAACTGACACTTCCCAAATAACGGAGGAAAATCCTAGAACTGTTCAGAGTGGCTGACATTTAAGGAATCAAATAAAGCAAAACCAGATAAATCACAACCACTTAAATAAGTTTATATCTTCTAAGCAGTCTTAAAATATGTCACAAGTATGATTCTGCCTACTGACTCAAAGAAAAGGGATACCTGCTGTTTTGCTGCCAGAAAGATGAAGGTAGAGAGGGACCCCAAATACGCTTGCAGGGCACACAGCAGATTAATGCTCACAAAACCAGTGCGTGTCTAAGGAACACCAGCACCAGGGCTCTGGTACATATGCATGCAAGTCACTAGTCTGTAATCGCAGGCTGATCAAAATGCATGTGCTAAATGGGGTAAGCTTATCTAAAAATGTAATGCTAGCTGAATTGCCCTGGGCCCCCAGGGAAGCCTGCAGCACAGTGTGAGTGGGCTGGAGCTCAGAGGTTTCGCTGTATTCACACATGCTGCTGGGGAAGCTGGATGATGGAAAAACCACACAATTTCACATTTTCTTCTCAAGAAAAAACAGTCCACAAAATTTCATCCCTTTTTTTTACCTGCTATCCATCCACTGACCAGGATCAAAAGCTCTAAATCCAGCCTTAACTTCCTCAAGAACTTGATGAAGAAATTCCTACAAGAACCCTGTTTCCTCCTGAAAACAAACACTTCTCCTAAACTTCACTCAGCAGAGGGAAGGAAAAGCTAGGGGATGTTCCCATTTTCTCCTTCCCACAGCATCTCGGGAGGACCATGAAGAAGACACCTACAGACCCAAGCTCCACCAGACCTTTGCTTTGCACCACCTTGACTGGAAGCAGCACCCACCTGGGAGTCAGGGTAAGGCTGAACTGCACAGCACAACCCTCGACCTCAGGTGGGAGCTCACTGACCACCGAGGGCAGGGCGAGCTTTTCGTGTGACTCTGCTGGGTTATGACTGGGCTCCTGCTCCTCTGAATTCTCCCTAACACTTGCTGACACCTCCTCTACAACCAGAGGGACAGGTTCTTTACGAGAAGCCGTTTCGCCTTCCCCAGTTAATGTCTTAATCCACAGACTGAAGCAGGTCACATTATCTACACTTATCAAAGACAACATTATGCTTCACAAGCTATTTTTCTGCTTCGGTAAGGAACAAGCACGTTTTATTTCTTACTATGTTTACCCATTACCTCACTGAGCTGCATTATTGTTAGTCTTTCTGAGGCTCTCCTAGAATAGGAACGCATAAAACAGGATTTCCTCCAGCTCTGCATACCTACTTACTCCAGAGTCATTAATGACATAGGACTGGATTGAACAAAGACTTAACATCAAATGAGCATTCAAAACAGCCGGGAACAAAAATATATCTGCCTGGAACACTGCATCTGTGTTTTGTCTTTTGAAAAATGCCAATGAGGCAAAAATTCGCTTTCAAGACCACTTTTACAGGGATGTTTTCATGAGAAAAAAAGGACTTGCAAAACACTTGCCTGTGGGACATGTATCCCAGTGAGCTCCAAATTAAGTTTATAGCAGTTTTTATACATAAATCTGTAAATCAGGTTGTCCTCTTTCTGGAGATCAGATGTAACTTAATTGTTGTCAAAAGGAATTCTGCAGAAAAGACCCAAGAGCTGCACAAGAATCCTCCAAAAACCCAAATCCAAATTGTCTTCCATGTGATAACAAGCAATAGCTGAAACACAGAAAACTTATAGATGTGTAAGGACAATAGAAAATGTAAGAAAAATACAAGTTATACTGTTCCAGGATTTGTAGAAATTAAGGATACTGCTTGGGTTCAGTGTTTAGCATCCAAAACAACCTTAAAGACCTCTGTATGGGTGGAGTACACAAAAGCAGGGCAGCCAGCAGGTTGGGAGGCAATGCAGGGATGCATGAGGAGAAACACCATAGGCTCTCTGCAATGCTGTCAGCTCCCACCTGCCTCAGGACATTTCCTACCTCTGCCTACAAACACAGCTATTCTCAACCACTAAGTAAACAGTCTTTGAAGATAACAAAGCTTATTCTAATCTCTCACTGATGTCACTCCTGCATTGTACCCAGCTGAGCTACAAAACTCCTGGGTTAACTCACTGGACAGACTACTCCAAGAATCTCTCCTGGGTTAACCCACTCTGTAAGATCAGGATTACCTTAACTCTCTTGTTGCACAAACTTCAGAAATCCTGTTCAGGTACAGAAAGAAGTATGATTTTCACTTAGTGAATCTGGTTTTTTTCTTGTTGAATAACCAGACATTTTTCACCTCACTTCCTTAGCAGCAGGTGGACCATTTCTTACCATTATGCTTAGTGACACAGCTTTCCCAAAGAAAGCACAAGCACAGAAGGACAGAATGCCATGGGCAATTTTCTAACACTAGCAAACAGGACTGTTGCTCCAGTGACAAGAAAGGAAAAACAGATTGAGCCTGGACCAGTGTGGCATGATTCTTAGAGCGGTCCTGTCCAGGGTCAGGAGTTGGACTTGTGGGTCCCTTCCAACTCAGGATATTCTACGATTCTAGCAGGAGAAATTAAAATAAAAATTGTAAAAAGAAAACAAAAAAGTAGACACTTCCAATGAATCAACTCAGAGGACAATGCCTTTGTGTTCTCACTTGTGTTCACTTCCTAGGGTTATGTTCTGCATTTCAGTTTTTTAACTATCTACTCCACACTTCTCACTGCACCCAATCCTCCAAGAGCCAAACCCTCCTACAGGAATAAAACACTCAGTGAAGAGCTCCGGGTGAGTCAGGAAAGCCAACCCTGCATATAACACATCTTTCATCTCACCAAAAGACTTGGCAATAAGGAGCTGAAACCCAACTAAATTCTTACAGCACAAATAGAACTATTTTGCTTTTGAGCTGCATGTGCTTATGAGCAGCCGTGACCAGAATAATAAGAGAACACACAGCACAAATTTGAAAATAGGAGCTCAAGTTGTGCCTGAATATTCATGCTCCCTGTCAGTCCCAAAAGCAAGTTTCTTTTGGAAAGGCTGAATATTGTCAGCCAGGGTTTTTTGCCTCTTCAGTAAGCTATATCATAGTTATAACAAATAGATCCTGGCACTATTTTCACACACAAAGACATAAACAGGTAATTATGTTCCCACTGAACAGAAAAATGAAGAGGACGTGCTGGAGAAAAGCAGACGGAGGTAATGATACCAACACAGAGAGATGGATTTGGAATAGAGACATTGACCAGCTCTACAGTCTGGCTTCCTCTGCAACTCACCCATGTAAATCAACTGAAACTGCACAGAGCAAACAGGCTTCATTTTCCACCTGTTAACACAGGTTATTGATTCCACTGTCAATAAAAGAACCACGATGCAAACTGCCATGAAATGAAAATCCAGTGTCGCACGTAACCGGAGACAGAAGAAGGGAGATGTACATTCAGGATGATGTATTGCTGAAAATACTCTTCCCTAAAACCAGCTATGGCTCCCCAGAGGGTTGTTACCAAAGACAGGACTGCTTCCCACTGCCAAACTGCCCTCAGGGAGCCAGTAAGACTCAGCCAGGGTGCTGCTCCTCGTGATCAACTGAGCAAATGCTGAGTACAAACTCCACCTTCCACACAGAAATCAGAGAAACCCATTCACAGCTGTGTTTCACAACGTGTCAGCATGAGAAACTCTCTCAACCACACAAATATTCTTCTAATCATTTAGCTCTTTGTGGATGTCTCAGATTTTAAACTTGAATAACAAGTAACTTCAGCAGAGGTCAGTCAACCAGCAGTAAGACTGCACGAGGTGGCAGGTTAAAGCATCTCATGTGTACAAGAGTACAAGTATGAAATTCAGAAAGGGCCCCCAGGGATCCCAATGCAAGACATGAAGATGTAATTAAAAACCATAAATCCATCAAACGAAAAATATGTAAACTTAATGTATTAACTCATATGTTTTTCTTCCTTGAACACATTTGTCTTACTCTACACTCATTTGGAGCCTACAAATAAAAAATTAAAAGTATCAGAAGAAATATTTCTTAATATGTAAAAAGGTGAGTATCAATAATAAATGCTTTTTACTTTATTCTTACAGGTAATTGCTGAAATAAGCTCTCTCAGCAGTCTGCTGAGATTCTCTGCCTATTATGAATTATTTCAACTGTATCTCCTCTTTACAAAATCCACAAAAGGACGGTATCTTACAGTGTTTCCATGCCACTTAATCATCCACACAAAATTACCCTTGTGAGAGCTTGTTGGAGGAATGTCAAATGTATTTGCCTGCCTTTGCAACAAAATCTTCAGAGAAACACTAACAGTTCACAGTTGCACAAGCTACACTAACACCTGAACATTTTAACTGCAGATTCTGGGTTTAACTTTGAATTTCAAGCTCCAGGCAATAGTTATAGGCCAGATCCCGCCCCATGTTTTGCCCACAGCATAAAGATGGCCTTCAAAAGCTCTGCAGTACCTGTGGATCACACCAAGTCTAAGGCACATCTTCTAGAAAGGGTATTTGGGCAAACTAATCCTTCCATCTTTTGCTCACTGACCAGAGAAGTAGCACCAAGTATTACCCAGAAATGACAGTGGCAAAGACATTTGTCCCTCACCTCCATCCTCCAAAGGCCAAATTTTGTAGAGCAAACTTGTTTCTCATCATTAATGAGTGTTTCCTTGGGACCAGTTTTCCCAGGGCCGTGCTGCAGCACGGGAACACCGTGAGTGACCCAAAAGGAACACAGTGACTGAAACAAGGATGGCCAGATTGCCTGATGTACAAGCCACTTGTTAGTCCTCGGGCTTCTGACAATTGCAAAGACTGTCACATTACACAGAGTCTCTGGAGACAGCTCCTGCTGCCCTTTTTTGGGGTGGGAATTGGACATGTGCCACCAGCCTGGCACGGTGCCACTGATCTCAACCACTTCAGCAGTTTCACCTCCTCCAAAACACTCAGCATCACCAGTCTGCTGAAGGCCATGTGATGTACCCTGGGCATAGACACCATTCCTGAACTCCTCAGGAGCCACATAAAAGTCATGCAACAGCACCAGGCAATCCCCAAAAAGAAATTTTTACTTGATAAAGCCATATGCAAGCTGTAGGAAACTGCTGTAGTCTGAGATATGGGAGAAAAGCAGCAATGCCAAAAGGAGTATATAGACACTACAACATACAGTGAGAATAACATAAGGTAATAAAACCAGAATACAATACAAACTGAGAACATTTAACATCCCAAATGAGTTCCAACACAAAGCCAAACACTGCCCACTTACAGTATAATCAGCACTGATCAATTTATACACACAGACAGCAACACAACCCATACTGTAACAAATGGCATGTTGCAATAAAACAGGAAACACATTTAAACATAACCTTTTGAATGCTGTGAGAACCAGGACTAAGGCTTCTCTTTCACCGTTCATGCTGAAAGCCAACCCAATGCCCAGCCTAGCCAGAAGTATCCCATTCCACTTTTGTACAGAAGGCCTCCCATCCCATTCACCCAGCAGTGTAAAATCCCTCAGCAACATCAGGGGAAGATTGGCTAAGAGCTAAACGAAAATTGATCATCTTCTCACAGCTGTCCAGTGCTCCAGTCAATCCTGCACAGGTATTGATGTTTGGTAATAGCAGCCCAGCCCCAGCCAAAACTCTGAGCAGCTTGCAAACTCCAAGAATGCTGATCAAGGACAAATTTCAAGACTTGACTCAAAGAGGGAGGTTGTACTCACCTAAGCCTCTTTTTGTGAGCAAGAGCTGAGATTTCTCTGATTCACTATACAGCAGTCAGACTCTTGGTGATAAAACAAGCACGCAACAATGGCATTATGCTGCCTAAAATAGGTGGATATATTTATACTGAACATTTTTTCTCTGACATGAGAATGAACATCTGCCAGCTATGTCTTAAAGGCTCAAGCAGCTTCAAAGCAAAGTCAGTCCAAAGAACTATATGCCAAAGATTTACGTTCCCTTTAGCATATCCTAGAGAAGAATATATTACTCCTGTTAAGTGACATACTCCCATCATATTCCAAATGACAGCAATAATAATTTGAAGCTTTGCTCCTAAGTTCCTCTATGAAATTTAGCTTTCTTTCCATTTAAAAGTAAAACATTTTTAATGAAAAACTAGTAATTAATACACCTTGGCATAAACTTCAACAGCAGTAGGAGGGACTGAAGCCACTGAGAGCCCTCACTTTACAAGGCCACATCACATTTCCACAAGGCAGTTTTCCAGTTCCATCACAGGCAGGCATCGTGCACTATGCAGATAAAACCTTTCCAGGTACTATCAGCACAGCTCTAACCCTGCTCCCTGAGCTGATACCTGCTGCTTACCAAAGCTCCACTTCCACTGAACACACACCACAGACCTTCAGTCTCCTTCCACAGCCTCGCCACTTCTCTCCTGGTGAATTAGCAGATTTTCAGGACTGCCTGTTACTACCTTTACAGTTTACCTGAAGTCCCTGGATTTTTTAGCTCTTTCTGCTGTTGAAGTGACTCCAGTTCCAGAAACCCCTCCCCGACACCTGACCTGAAAGTTCAGCTGCAAGTCACAGAGTCCACTATCTTCTGTGTCCCTGTGCTATATATTCTCATTATGCACATTACAGGAACAGTCAGCTCTACTAACAGCAGCTGATGATACTTAATGCCACACAAGCAAGAGAGAGTCCCCACCACAAAAAAAAAAAAGTTTTTACTGGAAATTAACAAAAGATGGAAGCATCTTCTCTTTGCTGAGCAAAGGAGAAATTAAGCCCATGGGTATTAAGCTGCTGGCCCAAATTCACAAACTCAGTGACAGATCCAGGGATTAATTCAGATTTTGCATCCCTGCAGTGGGACAATTCCTGTTAACAGAGGCAGTAGGAGGTATGATTCTCCTTGAAGTAAAGCCCAAGTTTTCTCCCATAAGTCACTATACAAAATTAGTAGACACTTGTAAAAGAAGCCAGGCAAGTCCCAATAGCCAACAACAGACAAGATTCCCACCTTCCTAATGATGCCTTCCATTTGGAGATATACTGGACACATAAATACAAAATAGTTATTCCAGATGACAAGGAGACAAATCCAGACAAGTTAAATTCCACTGATTTCCAGTAAATAACAAAGAGCAGATACAGTATTTCCAACTGGACAGCTGCCTGCCATATTCAATGTGACCAGTATCAAAACATACCTAGTTCCTGAAGGTAATCCAATGTTGAGAAAGGCAACAGCACTGGCATGGAAAAATATTCCATAAGATATGCAGATGCTTTCAGAGAGATTCTCCTCATCTAACCAAGGTGAAGCAACATCTCTTCTCACTTTCCATGACAAAATGTTCATCTGCCAGCTGAAAACCCAGGGACTAACTGGCTCTTCCCTACATCAGCATCTTCACTGTGGCAAGGACAACTCAGGCCTAAAAAGTACAGCTATTTTGGGGTACTCGAGCAGCAGGAGACACATGCAGCAACTGTGAACATGGTGGGTAATCCTGGTCATGGGATGGGGAAAAAGAAAGAAAATCTTGGTGGTTTCAGTCATCCCCACTCCTATACCCTGTAGTGGCAGATCCACAGCAGCAGCCACTATCAGCTGCTGTGAGCCAGGGACGAGGAGGAGGATGACTACTGCCTCCAACAACCTCACTGTTAACAAGTCAGAGGTTGGGATCACTGTAGGTGGAAACTCTTGGCAAAAACAATAAAGCAGCTACTACATATTTCAACAGGTTCAAAGTAACCTCAGATGTTAGGAGCAGATGCTCTTTTCCACCCCCTGGGATTTTGAAATGGTTTATGTGTTTCCTCCCTTTCCCCTAATAGGGCAGGGTGCTGAAGGAATTAGCCAGAGAAGGAGCCAGAGGAGCACTAATTACCCCCAGCTACCCGGGAGACCACAGTACCTTCAGCTAATTGTGCAATCCCCACTCCCCCGCTTCAGATCTCCCAGAGAGAAGGTCTCTTGCCTCCAGCATCCAAACTGCAAGATAATCCCTCTCACCTGTATTTTAAAAGGGCATGCTTGAAAGTCCTAGGTGTCTAAAGCCAACTCATTACAATTAGTTTCCGCAGCCTATCCTGTCGCACCGGGAACGACTGCACCGAGCCAGAGAAGGGAACTGCTCATGTCAACACATCTGACACAGGGCTGTCACTAACCCTGTTATTAGACTGCACACGTACCTGAAATCCACATCTGAGCTCATTGCCTGGAGCACTCCACAGCCAAGTCTCTGCAAGAGTCTCTCTCACAAAATTAAATATTAAATGTGTATCTTAAAAAAATGCCCCGTAGTTTCGTATTTATTAACTAAGACATTAGTTTTCCACTTACACATTTTTGAAATGTTAAATATAGAACATTTTAAGGCACATTTAGTGCTTGTGAAGAGCCGTGAAAATTGGATTCCTCTAGAGAGCAATCTTTAAGAGACAGCTCTCCCACTCAATTCCCCTTATCCATATCAACCCAGCTGCAGAAAGACCTCCCACAAAAATAAGAAGAGCCCCTAAGTAACAGAGGACTCCAAACTCAGCCAAGAGTCAGCTGTGTCACCATTGTAACTCCCCAGTTCCAGACAGTAAGGGCTACCCCAGTATTAAGAGTTGACACACTAACACAAAACAATGGGCACAGGCAGGAAAACTCAGTGAAGCCAGGGACTGCTCCTAAAAGCTTAGACCAATACCACACGCACCTCAAGTGCTGCAAGAAGCCCCCATGACCTCTGAATCCTTGTTCTTTCAGGGAAGCATGACCCTGCAGGCAAACACTGAGGACAGAGCCCTCCCCAAGGGTCCTCCACATGCAGCACAGGCTCCTGGAGCACCCAGCAGTGAGGAGACAGGGTTGGCAGCCAGGGATCACACGTGCTCTCCTTGCCTCAATTCCTGCTGATACCAGGCCATCAGAGTGGCCATGGTGGGAATTACAAAGCATCCCTGACTCTCACACATCAAGACTACAGTCCTCAATCCCATGCCTGTCCTCTCAGCCTGGTTTTGCAAAGCACTAAGAACTACTGCATGGTCCTTCTTTCCATCCTTCTTACTTACAGCCCTCCTTAACAGCTTTTGAACCTGTCAAATGATGTGAAATTGAGTTAGAAGGCTCAGAACAAGTTCCTATAACTTCCACAAACTATGAGAGAAATTGGGCACTACCCATGTGCTATTAGCTGTTTGGCAGAAGCCAGATGTCAGGACTAGCTTATTGTCAACCAAACAGTGAGTGCAGCTATAGAGAAGGTGCTGCCTCTTATGGAATCATCTGGGACAATGAGGGAACAGCTGGGATTAATGCAGAAGGATTGGGAGAACAAATGCAGTGAGCATCCATCCTACCAAATCCCCCTTCCCCAGTTCTGCTGCTAGTGGGAACATGGGGGAGTTTTCAGCATACAGGAGAAACCCATAGGAAAGAGCCTGCCCATCCCAAAACTCTCTTCTTCATCTTCCCTTCAGGTGATGCAGTCAGCAGCACACAAGAGACCATCACTCTGACCAGAAGAAGGAGTGATGGGAGTTCAGTCCAGCAGCACTGCCTGGCATTTGCACAGGTAAGACACATCCATGTAAACAGCACATCTAAAGCCAGCGTCATCTTCCCTTTTTTCCAAGAGCACCAGAGATTCCTCCAACTCTGGCTGGTTTAACACTGAGCCCTGACATGGATACAGCAGGCTAGGACTTGCTTAGCTCCCTCATATGATTCATGGTTCATCAGCAACAAAGGCATATCCTGTCCTGGTCACTGAGGCTCCCTGCAGCCCAGAGCTGGCAGCGTGATCCTTTGTACCCAAGTGCAGTTTACCAGGGCAGCTGGGAATACAGGACTTCTTAGGTACTGAGGAACAAAAAATTGCCAACCCCACCTGCAGTGGAGCCCCACACCCTCTTCTCTATCCTTTAGGCCCTTGGAAGCTGTTCAGTGGTGTGCCCCATGTAACACACAGTGCAGATAATGCAACGGGGGTAAAAATTTAAAACAAAACAACAGAACAGGAAAGAAAAGACGTTCTTAAAAACTAAGACAGCAAGAACTTCCTGAACTCAAGATATAACAAAATTAATGTTTCTGCCATGTTTAATGCTGCCTCTAGCACCTGCCTGCACTGGCAGTAGGTACAGTATAAGCTGCTCAGACTGGGGGTGTCTGGGGGTGAAGGTGGATGGGGACAAGTGAAATGTGGTGTCTGCATCTCTGGGCTGGGAGAAACATGATCAAAGGTCATCACTTCTAAAGTGAACTTCTACTGGTCTTGGCCTTCTTACAGTACTGATAAAAAAAATTCTTCTAATATAGTGTACCTGGGCACAAGCATTACTTTTCTACAACCAAAATATTTACATCAGTATAGATCCCTTCTGTGGATGTAGCTGCATCTGTGTGTGTATTCCTAACAGCAGGAGAGCTTTTTTCCTCTGCTCATAAGGGATTAGCTAAAACCATTTTACAGTAGCTGTGTATCCTTAAGGCTATTGCCTGTGCCAGAGGCAGCAGAGAGTTTACCTCCAGAAATGCAGCCACAGGAGCACATCTCTCATATTGAACAGTCCCTGTCTCTCCACTTCCTTGTGGAGACACACACCTCACCCTGACATACAACTCTTCAGAAATGACAGCTTGTTTGGGTTTTACCTAACAGGGGCAATCACACAAATTGATTAATTAGCATTTGTGAAATACAATGAAGAATTTAGGTGCTAAGAAATATTATGACTAATTTAATCTACATCCCATTCAGTCCTCGGTGTCTCCCTGAAACTACCAACAATGATGCCAATTAGTGGTAATTGTGGTTTGTGACAAGGCTATTTGCCAGCTGGGAGTGAAACACAGACCACCAACTCATTTCCCATGGATTGTCCCACAGCTGCCAACAGCAACAACTTCCAGGCACAGCAACCTGCTCTCCACTCCAGCCAGAACTCTGGCAGTAGGAGATGCTGTATCCCATTACCAACTCTCCAAGGACACAGCCTGCAAAACTTTCAATTAGGGATAAACCAAGACACCTTGTTTTTCCTTCCTACATTAGTTCAGTACATGACCCAGTAACTGATGCCAACACTGCAATACAAAAATGTTAATCTGGGATAATTTCAGATTAAACTTTACTTGGCTCCATCCACACTTAATGAAAATCACATTTTGATTCACACACAGGCCTCACTGTGGTGGAAAACTGTAAAGGCAGCAGCAGTAAAATGAAGGGAATTCAGAGTGTAGGATGCAGTAAATCTTGTGCTTGGGAGACTGTTTAAAGAGTTTTAACATAAGCAAAGAGGTGTATCTTTTTATCAGCTGTCCACAGAGATTTGGAGGACTTTGAAGAGACACAAACAACTAACAGTATTCTGTAATCAATGCACATCATCTGAGCACTGAAACTTTAAATTATTTATATATTTTAAATATGTCTAATTGAAAAAATAGCAACACAAACTGTATGAATCATAGCCCTCTCAAGTAATTAGATTTGTTATCCCTGCAGACTGCAAACAGTATGTTGGTTTTCTATTCTAATGTGAATTCAATCCCTTGTCAGCTGCCCCACGCATGAGAATACACCTCCACTCTTTCATCAGGAAAGATATCAACAGCAGGAAACTAGCCCTTCTTTCATCTCTGAGGCACCCACCCACCTTTCCAAAGGGTTTTCAACCAGGTGTGGAAGCCTTTCTGAATCTGTGCTGAAAGATCTCTTAATTATTATGGCAAAGGAGGTAAATCCTTGGAGAGCAGCATGCTCCAAGCAGTAGCCTTCTGGTGTTTACTCATCCAGTAGTTGCTTGGTTTGACAGTGCATCAGAAGAGCTTGCAGGAAAACTTGGGACTTGCATTGTATGGGCATGAAACTCTTAGAGAGAGGAGCTGCTTTTTCAGATGTCTTGTTATATAATTAAACAAGGAAGGGGGGGGAAATCGAGCAAGCTGCCTTTTGGCACAAACATTACACAGTGCTCACCCTGCCAGCATATTGCATCAGATCCCCACTGCAAGGCCAATTCACAGCAGCTGAGTGGCCGAAGCCCCGCCTATTACCTGCTTCACGCTCACAAGGCAGTAAGTACAACTGCTTATTGCATCTTCCTTCCTGAGGAGCTGCTCACCACACCAGGATTAGAGGGAATCTGAGTTGCAATTAGGCACCAGGTCTCACAAGTGTCAGAGAACGCACTTTTCAAGACATTTCAACCATCAAGCCTTACTGCATGCTGCACAGCAAGTAAACTCCAGGTATCTGTTACTCTGTGCTCAGGTCTGCCAAGGTTCTGACACTGTGATGTCTCCTATTTTATTACGTTCCTCGGCATGCCTGGAAAACCTGCAGAAAAGGGGGATTAATTTACCCATCATCGAGTGCTTATCAAGGAAGTCCCCTGAGACCTGCAGGAAGGAGACCACACAAACAGGCCTTTGCTCACAGGTCTCCTCACCTGAACACCTGGCTGGGGCCCCTGACTCTCCTACACTGGGAAGTTTTTTTCCCATGGCAGAGATCTGCTCACAGATAGGACCCAATTCTTTATGGCAGAGGCCCACTCCAACAACAGGTAGAGGGGTTTCTGAGCTCCTCATTGAAGCAGCCTATATCAGGCACTTCACAAGGGAAATTAAACTTCTTTCCACCATTTGCAGCAATCCAGAAAACAAAAGGTCCAGCAGTCCTGAATCTAATGAGATAAGACATGTGACCTTTTACACCACAGAAATAAGAGCCTACTCCTAGCCCAGCAAGCCAAAAGAGAAACTCCTGTCAATTTCAAAAGGCTTTGGATCTGGCCCGAAAATGCAAACCTCACTGTGCATTCAGACACTGCTCCACAATGCACTTCCAAACAAAACTATATTTAGATTCAATGGAAATTCTGTAGATCATACAGGAACTCTTTGAATGAAAACGAAGGTCAGTAGGGTTTGGCTTCCTCTTCAGACCCTCCCCCCCATTCTTGCAAACATCCAGATAAGCATTGTTTAGAAAACAATACATTATTTCCAAATGTTATCAAAACCTCAACACAAGTTTTGTGTGTCCTGAAAGAGAATCTCAGGGTCTTCTGTTGCATTCTGCCCTATCAGCTAGTTCTCAGGATCTCTTCAGATGTCTAGGCAAGACTCTCTATCAAGACTGTCTTTTTTCACCTTCCAAAATCTTTGCTCTACCTGCTCTGACAAAGGAAAAGCAACAAGGATAACAAAGGCCTTTGACAGATAAAAAAAAAACACGGAAAAGAAAAACTGTGCAGACAATTACAATAAATGCTAATAAACCTGCACCTGTGTTAGACGGAACCTCTTGGCATCCTCATGCACCTTCTCCATTCCCTACCAGGTATTAAGTGCCACCATGCAGCACAAACTGCACGAAATGACACAGCCAGTGCTTGCCCGAGGGACATTAAGGACACGAGTAAGCCCATCAGCCAGGCAGGCACGTTCAAGCACCCAGAGGGAAAAAGCACAGCCCACTCAAAAATCATCCATCCCACTCAAAGTTTTCCGCAGCACCACAGACACAAGTGTTTGATTCTCAGCTGCACTTTATGGGCTTCTCGGAAGGAGGAGCTGAACGCCGGCCACCAGCAGCTTCTTTTAGTAAGGATGAAGCCAAATCTCAGTCGCAGCATCGAGCCGGCATCCCCGGGGCGGTGTCAGCAGGGCTGGGCGGCCCCGGGTCCTGCGGAGGCACACGGGGAGCTCCCCCGGCACCCCGGCTCCGGGGTGAACCGGAGGGCGCTTCCCGGACGGCACCTGCACAGCCGCTCCTCGGCTCTTTCGCTCCTGTTCCCAAGCTCCCGATTTTATTTTTAAGTGTTTCTGGCAGCCGGTGGCTGTAGCAGCGGGTGAGCGTCCTGCCGCACAGTTTCGCTTTTTGATGGAAGTCCGGGACGGGAAATCCTTGAACTTTTGAAGAACCCTCCTGGGCTGGAAATCTCCGGCTTTGCNCGCTCCAGCGGCCGCGGCTCGGGCCCCGCGGCGGCTCCCGCTCCCTCGGGCGGCGGGCGGCTGGCGCAGCGCTCCTCCTCGGCGGCGGCCGGCGGCCTCTTCCGCGGGGAGAGCTCCCGCACCGCGCTCCCCTCCGCCACCTGCGGAGACAGCACAGCTCAGCAACGCGGGACGCGGAGGCAACGCTGCTCCCACCCTCCTCGCGAGGAAAAAAAAAAAGGGAGGAAGATTAAAAAAAAAAAAAAAAAAAAAAAAAAAAAAAAAAAAAAAAAAAAC